>JACXGM010009800.1:0-27095 GCA_016801145.1 Umbra pygmaea | reverse complement strand
CGAATTCTATAGTAGCTACTGTAGATTGCACCCAGATTTACATAAAAGCCCACCCAAATAGTACAGTAGGCTATATGAATCAAACAGCATTCCAGGTTTGAATTTAATGTATTCAGCAGTGTCGCAAAGGCGCAGCTTTCCGGACGTTGTCTATTCAAATACACCGGTATGGCGGTATATAAAAAATTCATATCATGACAAAAATAAATACCGGTATTCGGTGTGAACCGGTATACCCCCCAGCACTAGAACACATTTAAAAATGAAACGAACTAAACGCATATAAATGAACATTATGATTCTGTAGCTGATGACGACATGTACTATGAAACTACTTTACCCAATCGACAATAATGACTATCAATCATCATCTATTTGTCTTTCTGCTCCGCCAGACAGACACCGACAAGAATCAGTTTTAAACATGATTTTGTTCTGTTTACCGTATTATTTATGAGGATGAATTACATAGCATGCCAATATAATTACCAAACATATTTTAGTGTTCTTTTTGCAAATGTGTCCTTATTTGCATTTACGATGGCTACAATCTTGTATTATTTTATTTGTATTTTACCACAGGTTGTTGATTGTGAGAATGGCTTTGTGAAATGTTCATATTATTAATGAGAGGCACTATTTCGATTTTGTTTAGCTACACAACGGTCTGCAGTTTCAGAAAGTTTCACGTGTTTCATCCAACTGCCGGCGATGTCGCCATTTCTCATTTCACCCGTTTTTGTTCGTACGCATGGGTCAGAGTTTCCGCGAAGGACCGCACATTTTCCCGTCAAGTTGGCTTTTTATAAATCCCAATTATTGCATAGAGAGCGGCCTACGCCTTCTTTTGTGCATACGCCAAATTTATAAATGAGGCCCCAGGTAAGGAGGGCATTAGTCAGAGAAGCATCCCAGAGGCCAATGGCAACTCTGAAAGAGCTGATAAGATCCACAGCTGAGATGGGAGAAACCATCCAATGTAACCCGGACGCTCCATAAAGCTGGGTTTCGTGGTTGTGTGACGAGAAGAAAACCATTGCTGAAAAAAACATTGAATCCCTTTTGTAGTTTGCCAAAAGCCATGCGGGAAACAGCAAACTTGGGAAAAGTTTGCCTAGTCTGATGAGAACCAAATTTCTTTCATTGGCCTTAGCGCAAAACACCATGCGTGAAGCATGTAAATCAAACATGCTCTCCCATCTTCATCTCAAAATATATTTTACAAAGTGGGCCAAGAAACCTCCCAAGCATATTTCTGACAACCACCCTGATCTTTTCAGGGAGTTAACAACCTGACAGGCAAGATAAATGATAAAAGGTGTAGATACAAATATCTTGACGGTTTAATTCTACGGCAGGTGTACAACACATTTTAAGTGGCACACAAAATAATTTAAAATTTTACTTCACTACTAAATTCTGACCAGTCATATTCCCACATCCAGGGGTTCTCTGCACCCCTGGATGTGGGAATATGACTGTCCAGCCCCGGGAACAAGGCAAAGAGGTCAGCATTCATTGAAAAGTTTAAATCGCCACAGCAGCCACCATCACATCCACGCAGCCACAAATGCACAATTGTTCCCATTCCGTGAATAATGATATGATAATAGGCAATATCAGGCCTACCGAAAAACAATCAGGTTTTCTTTATTTGCACAAAAATGCACAATTGATGCACAATTTATCAAACTCTTTTCATTGGAACTATTGAATAACTATTTTTTCTCTTAAATCCAACAGCATCACTCAGAAGAACCTCCCCTTTGAATTCATAAACATTGACGTCACATTGACTAGTTAACATCAGATGCTATTCACACATTTTTTTTCCTGAGATCCTCCAACTGGTTTCCTATGGAAATTCATGCCTGTATACCTGGGCAAATATCTCAAATTACATCCAACTATAGAGCTTACAATTTTAACATTGAACAGAGTAGGTTAACATGATGAAATCTATATGCTTTTTATAAATCCCTAGACTAAAATTAAATATGCATTTTGATTTATTTAATAGTTACTTGTGAAAAAAGTGCAATTGATACACTGTTTTTCAACCCTCTCCTTTGGGCACACCAGACATTCCACAGTTTGGCTGTAGCCACTGAACTAGCTCACCTTATTCATTAATCAAGGGCCTGATAATTAGCAGAAGAGTTGAATCAGAGATGCCAGCTCAGAAATCAAATACATAAAACGGCTGATATTCCCTGAGGAGAGGGTTGAAAAAAACACTGCCTTAGAGGAACAGATGTTCACTTCCTACTCCCAGTTAGGAAT
Source organism: Umbra pygmaea (assembly GCA_016801145.1). Classification (NCBI taxonomy): domain Eukaryota; kingdom Metazoa; phylum Chordata; class Actinopteri; order Esociformes; family Umbridae; genus Umbra; species Umbra pygmaea. The sequence goes on along the minus strand of JACXGM010009800.1, from coordinate 24,812 downwards.
CCTAATATCAAACTCCCCACTTGTGTCCATTTGTGTGGCGGGGTGTTAGCTACTACCATATTATAGCAAACATCCCACGCGCAATATGCACATTTTTACAAACAGCGTACCCCCCGGCGCACTATATTCGGTGGAGTGCTATATAGAATTTATTTTATACAAGATAACTACAGTCATTATTTTTGTTCTGTACTGTTGTTATAGACCTGCTATTCCCAAAGTGGAAAATGAAATAAATTGTGGTTCAACATGTACTTCAATATTCAAATGTGCCTATACATTATTAAAGTGATGTTTTCATGTCTGTATAGTCCAGTCTCACTGGCAATAATAATCACCAACTAGTATCTGGATAAAGAAACAATGTCAAATATTAAATAGGCTAATTGGCATCCAACCAATAATGCGTGTGTGTGTGCTGTGCACTATGGCATGAAAAATACACAGAATATGCTGCTTTAACCAACTTTAGACAAAACAACTAGCGTCGTCCTAACTTGAGAAAGATAACAGAAAATATATTCACCATTTAGCATGAGGAAGGGCAGTGAAGCATCAGTCTTAACAAGCATTAATGTTTAATAATGTAATGATGGAAAACATATATTTTATGTATTGGGATGAAAGTGTTGAAAGTTTGTACCATACAGTAACGTTAGTTCCGTTTTAACGAACAACACGTTGGCTAATTCCAGGCATTAGATTTTTAATCCATGTAGTTAAAGCTGACATATAGATCTTACTTTAGCCTGCAACACAGGTTGTACTCTTTACCTTGTACTAATCTGAAATCCATGTTCAAACCTGATAATTGCCCACCCAGCCCGCTGTTAATGGACCCAGCCATTATTAATAGTGTACGATTTGTGGTTGCTGGCTGCTAACGTAAACAATGTGCCCCACAACTTTGACTGATTAAAACAGTATTTCTCCAAAGAAATTACAGCTAAATCTTAATGCAATCAAAGTCAGAAAAACAAGACATTTTAAATCATTTATATAAATAAATTACAGCTAAATCTTAATGCAATCAAAGTCAGAAAAACAAGACATTTTAATTCATATTATTATATTATATAAATAAATTGGCATCCTAGGTCTTGCTGCGCCGTGGCTGCGCCTCTAGGCGTAGAATTTACAACCAGGTGTAGCTCATTGAGATCTTACGCCCAGCTGGTGCAACAGGTATGAATATAAAGTCTAACGTAAGGGCCATTTTAGGTTGGATGTACAGTTACAACCTATATACGTCCAGCTGGTGCAACCTGCCACAGATGAATACTGTAGATCAGTGTTTTTCAAAGTATGGGTCCCGACCCACCGGTGGGTCGCGGAAGATTAAAATTGGGTCGGCAAATATGTTTTCATAAATATTTTCTCATGGTTCTTTCATGATTAAAATGTTATAGTTGACAGTACACCTTGACAGCCACATGGGGCAGTGTACTGAACTGAGCAGTTGTGTAGGTCAAGCGGGTCCTACAGTATGATTAACACATTGGGAAGAACACGGATGAATCGCGGAATCCAGACATTAACGTGCAATTCAACAAAATAAAAATATAAAAAATCCTAATCTTAAAATTCCAATATATTCACATTAAGTTATAATTACCACCGCATTTCGCCTATTCTGAAAGTAATGTGAATTTCTAAGCGCAGTGTCCTCCGAATGGGGTGTGTGTGTGTCTCCCAGCACACGCCTCTCTATTGAGTGCTTGTAACATCACTACTTCCTTCCCTTCTACACTACATTCCCTAAAAAGAGAACACTGTTTCTTGGGAGTTCGTGCGTAACATTAGGCGACTTCAGTGAAAAAAGTAATAGCAAACTTCCACGGATGGAGTGAAATTTGTGCATAGAAATATGAAATTGTATCTGCAGTGAACGTTTGTCAACTGAACATAGCCAGCATGCGCCTTTAACATATCGCTCCTATATCTAACGCACGTCATAAAAGTATGTAGTCCATTCTAAATTCCAAACTTTTATTTGACTTTAGTTTCACATAGCTAGTTACAGCATCATATATTTTTTTATCTGAAGGCGAGTAAATTAATACAAGTAATCTAATATTTGTGGGAAAACCACCTTATCTTGGTTATTTTGGGGATTTTAACATGTATTAATAAAACACAGGTATGTGGTGATAATACTGTCAATATTGAAAAAATTAATGTTGTACCCATTATTATTCTGGTGACAATTAGAACGTATGTATTATGTTAATACCCCTACATAAAAATACAAATGATAGGAAAACGGTATATTTGCAAACACCTATTTTCATGACATTTGGGTCACAATGGTTTGTAATTTTGAATATGTGGGTCGCCGGAAAAAAAGTTTGAAAAACACTGCTGTAGATGGCACCCAGATTGACATAAAAGCCCAACCGAAGAATGGTACAGTAGGCTATATAAATGAAACAGCATTCCACTCAATTTACCAGTGATACGATACGGAAAATATTATTCTAAATTTGATGCATGAGTTTGGAATACAATTTATTCAGCAAGACAAATATCATGGAATTTATTTAGGCTAAATTATGACGCTATTGCAGATTAGATGCCTATTATTGTTTGTTGAAAATATTTGTTTGAAGAACTGCATATTTCTCAATGCAATACACTTTTACCTTTAGGGATCTTACTTTTTACCAGTCAAGCGAGTTACCATCATGCACTCATCATTATACACTACACGGCACCTTCTGTCAAGCTTGGAAATTTTGTATCAAACATTTAATGAACCGTGTAGCTTATGTTTCCCGGAGATAATTAGGGGTGTGTTGATAGGCAAATCGTAGAGACTGTGCACTGAAGCTAAGAACAAGTGCTACTTATCAATTGAGATTTCCCAGCAGTAGGGCTGGGCGATATGACCACAAAATGATATAACAATATAAAATAGATAATTTTTCGATGCGATGTCTGACGATATATTGCAATATATATAGGACCTGCTGTGACTTGATTAAATCTAAGTGTATAGTCTGCTGTATAAACAAATAAAAACAATACATATTGATTGACTTTGTAATATTTCTGTTTAGAAGATTCAGGTAGAACTGAACTACAAGCAATATGAAATACTCCTCATTTGTTGGATGTTTCTTTGTTTCAGAACAAAACCAGCTGTTATCGCCATATGTCGATATGGGATATTCTTCTCGATATTATTTTTTTTTTTAAACTCAATAATGATAAATATCGAATTATCGCCCAGCCTTACCTACCGGTGTGCGTGAAATGGTCATAGGACTGTTTGAAAAATCACACTTTTTGCATACGCACATTCTTAATTGTCTTTGTAAGTACAAATGTAGGATTTTTTTATCAAGCTTCATAAATGAGGCCCCAGCTGTCTGAGGTTTGGAAATAATTAAATTTAGTTGGTAAAACCAAAATATTTGTAACACAATGACTAGCTGAGTGCCGATCAATGCAGGTCTGGGCAAGGGGAGATTAAGTGTCATCTTTCTACAAAATTGATGTGCGCTTTGTGAGGGTGCGCGCAACGCTGACAATTTTTTACACAAAACAAGATATCTGCGCAATGTTCAAGGGTGCGCGCTTTATGCACTAAAATAGGGTAATATTGTGGATGAGGTGATGCCGTTTACAAAAGCTAACATCAAAAATCATTGTGGACAATACGAGAGAACAAACATCAATGTTATTTTAAAAAATGCTCTGCAGTTCAAACTTTTGAAATTTCTAAACTTCTAAAATTTGTGCTGACTGCTACTGTAGCATTCAAGCAAAACACACAATTTCACAATCTAATCGGGATAAGGCTGGAACTATACCTGAATGGCCTTAATTCTTTGTGGTATAGATTCAAAAAGGTGCTGGAAACATTCCTCAGAAATCTTTGTCCATACTGACATTTTGCATCAAGCATTTGCTGTAGATTTGTCGGCTTCACATCTGACGCAAATCTCCTGTTCCACCACATCCTAAATTTGCTTAATTGTTTTGAGATCTAGTAACTGTGGAGGCCATTTAAGAACAGTGAACTCAAGGCCATAATAAAAAAAAACAGTTTGAGATTATGCGCTTTGTGACATGGCACGTTATCCTTCTGAAAGTAGATATTAGAAGATGGGTACACTGTGGTCATAAAAAGATGGACATGGTCAGCAACAATACTCAGGTAGGCTGTGGCATTCACGCAATCTCCTCTCGCCCAGACGTGCATTAATGGGGAATCAGCTAGTCATTATTTGCAAAAGTTTAACACCCCACGTGCTGATTAGATAAAACCGGCTATTGCCAAAGTGGAGTACCTGCATTAAATGTCAGTGCGTACATGAAAAATGTGTGGTTCAAAATATATTTCAATATATTCACACAGGCCTATACATTTTAGAGCCCGACCGATAAAGGATTTTTAAGGCCGATACGATACAAATATTTGGTGATTTTTAAATCCGATATTCTGAGATTTTCTTAAAAAAATCCAGAAATGAGTAACAAAACAAACAGATTTCCCTTTCATTAGTTCTTTGTATTTATTTATGAGTCCTCACTAAAATTATATAATAATGCAGTTTAAAAATAAACTTGTTTGTTTAATTGTCACAACAGAACAGAGGAACATCAAAATATATAAAAGTTCTGATAAATAAAACGTATGAAAATACAAACTTAAGAAATGAAACTTAAAAAGTAATTTAAACAAAAACACAAGAACAACAACCAAAAATCTAAGTTACCAGTATTAATACACTTAATAGCTTCATATTTATCCAAGGCTGTTAAGTTTGATAAGTTCTGATAAAAAACAACAGCGAAATATAAACTATATAGAGTATATGAGGTAGTGTACTGAGTCAGTTAGTCAGTCCTCAATAGCCACAGTTCAGCAGAGGCAGTTTAAAAAAACTTTTATATTTATTTGTCGGCCATTATAAATTGCCGATTACGATAGTTTGGAAAATGACTAATATCGGCCGATAAAATCGGCCCACCAATATATCGGTCGGGCTCTAATACATTTAGGTGATTTATTCTTGTCTGAATAGACCTCACCAGTCCCGCCGACAGCCGAAGTAAGAATACAATACAATACCTCCATTGACAATTGGAGTATAAGCAATAAAATCGTAAGTGTCGATGGCAGACTTAAAACCAGCTACGACATGACTAAGCGATTGTATATGCTCATATAGACGCCAAAAGTTCATGGGGCACCAACCTTGTTTTCAGATAAATGTATTTTATTCACAATCTCTTGGATAAATACTTCATTACCCAAAATCCTAAACAATCCAACAATCCCACAGTGATGCCTCTGAATGGTGGAACTCCATGATGGGGGAAATTATAAATGAGGAACATTTTCTATTTCATTAATACTTTATGTAGGTTAAAGAAAAACCTCTCCAAGACAATGAGCACAAGCAAATTAACAACAATAACATCAAAATAGGACTTTTATATTCGATAATGTTCTCTGCATTAATTTAATCTTTAACAATTTTTCTGTGTGCGCCACCTTATAATATTCTTTAACCTAAGTTTGATTGAAATAGAAATTGTTCCTCATTTACAATTTCCCCCACATAGATTTTACCTTTGAAAATGTAGCTTACATCTCAGAAGTCATCCCAAATTATGTTCTTAGGAACTCAAAAAAAAAAAAAGGAATGTCAGAATACAATCTCCAGAGGTAATAACACAGAAACCAAAAAACAAGACAAAAACAACAGGCACAAACATATCCCCAAACCCACCCTCCCAATTCAAAGTCTCTGCTCACTAAATGACAGACAGCAGGCAATCTTAAACATAGATCCGAGGTCCATGGCCTCCATGTGGGATCCCGACTCGGGATCCAACAATAAATACATAATGTAATACCCGACCAAGTCAGATACCGGATCGTATCTCGGAAATCAGATGCGGATATATTGTGAAGACCTCTAGTCCAAATTCATGAATAGAAATGAGAATGTTCCAAACACCAACAGCTTTACAAAAAAACAGGCCAGCAACACATTTTATGATTGTATATTCCTGCGGTAGCAGCTAGCAACTGGTAGGGCACTATTTTCACTAGCCACCAACTTTTTACTCAGTGATGATGTCATTACGTCAGGCAGTTTAAAACAACAACCACTCGTTGATCAATTAGCTACCATTTTTACTTTTTTCAAGGATTTTAGAATTTTAGGGATGTACTACAAAAGGATATTGGAATATGCATACACAATGGAAATGTCATGAAAAGGCCTGGGAAAAAGATTGACATTGAAAATCATGATCGTAAATCTTAACATTGCCTGAGCTTACATTTAGTCTACTTGTCTAAATGTATAAAACATTTATACCACTTTTCCAGTAAGAAATCCAGAGTTCTGCATATTGTGGAAAGCTGACAATCATGTACAGTACGTTGTTGGAACTGCAAACCAAAGAAGGTTGCAAATGTGGAGTATAATTAACATTTCAGACTTGAGAATCATGCTTTAAGACCAACCCGTGAAGAGAGGGTTATCATAAAGCTAAAGGCAATTTCCTCCAAATATCAATTTAGGTTAAACTCTCTATTTAACATAATTTGAACATCTAACAGCCAAACTATAGCATGCAGCGTCTTTACTGTGACCCACAGTTTAGTGAAAAACAAAGCTTGTTTGAAGCATCAGTTTAAATCTTGGAATCTATTTTCATTTGTGGCGAGAACATAGATGTACAGAATAAGCATAAGATTACATATAACATTTTAGGCTTGTATTACATTGACAATGAAAAATGATACAATTATTTATAGTACATTAAAATGATCACTAGAATTAATAACCAGATTTGTTGCTACAGTTGCAAAAATATTAATCACAGTGTTTCCTAAATGATTTTACTCCTGTAACTTACGCTGCGAACATACAGGTTTGGGAAAAACCCTTCTGGCAGAATTCATTAATTTCAATAAAAGAGCTACAACAAAGCTGGCGAGGCAGGTTGGGTTTGACTAATGCATGCTTTGATGTCTTAAATCAGTGGTCCTCAAACCCTTCCATGGAGGGCCTAGTGTATGCTAGTTTTTGGTCTTTCCCTTCAATTAGAGCATAATTAGGATTTTGACTGCCAGGTGAGGGGAGATCCTAACCAATTTGTGAGCTACTCCATCAGGCTAGGTAATAGCGAAAACCTGCATACACTAGGCCCGTCATGGATGCAAGGGTTTGAGGACCACTGTCTTAAATTGTGTGACAATCTACAGTAAGGTACAAAAACAGGAACTTGTCAAAAACAATTAATAAAGGTAGATTTTCAGCAATAGGTGATGAGAACTAGCAACAATGCTAAAACCTAATTACAGTGCCTTGCGAAAGTATTCGGCACCCTTTATCTTTTCGACCTTCTGCCACATTTCAGGCTTCAACCATAAAGATATGAAACTGTAATTTTTTGTGAAGAATCAACAACAAGTGGGACGCAATCATGAAGTGGAACAAAATTTATTGGATATTTCAAACGTTTTTAACAAATACAAAACTGAAAAATTGGGCGTGCAAAATTATTCAGCCTACTTTGTAGCGCCACCTTTTGCTGCGATTACAGCTGTAAGTCGCTTGGGGTATGTCTATCAGTTTTGCACATCAAGAGACTGAAATTTTTGCCCATTTCTCCTTGCTAAACAGCTCGAACTCAGTGAGGTTGGATGGAGAGCGTTTGCGAACAGCAGTTCAGTTCTTTCCACAGATTCTCAATTGGATTAAGGTCTGGACTTTGACTTGGCCATTCTAACACCTGGATGTTTATTTGTCAACCATTCCATTGTAGATTTTGCTTTGTTTTGGATCATTGTCTTGTTGGAAGACAAACCTCTGTCCCAGTCTCAGGTCTTTTGCAGACTCAATCAGGTCTTCAGAATGGTCCTGTATTTGGCCCTATCCATCTTCCCATCAATTTTAGCCTTCTTCCCTGTCCCTGCTGAAGAAAAGCAGGCCCAAACCATGATGCTGCCACCACCATGTTTGACAGTGGGGATGGTGTGTTCAGGGTGATGAGCTGTGTTGCTTTTACACCAAACACAACGTTTTGCATTGTTGCCAAAAACTTCGATTTTGGTTTCATCTGACCAGAGCACCTTCTTCCAATTGTTTGGTGTATCTCCCAGGTGGCTTGTGGCAAACTTTAAACAACACTTTTTATGGATATCTTTCAGAAATGGCTTTCTTTTTGCCACTCTTCCATAAAGGCCAGATTTGTGCAGTATACGATTGATTGTTGTCCTATGGACAGACTGGCCCCCCTCAGCTGTAGATCTTTGCAGTTCATCCAGAGTGATCATGGGGCTCTTGGCTGCATCTCTGATCAGTCTTCTCCTTGTATGAGCTGAAAGTTTAGAGGGACGGCCAGGTCTTGGTAGATTTGCAGTGGTCTGATACTCCTTCCATTTCAATATTATCGCTTGCACAGTGCTCCTTGGGATGTTTAAAGCTTGGGAAATATTTCTGTATCCAAATCCGGCTTTAAACTTCTCCACAACATTATCTCGGACCTGCCTGGTGTGTTCCTTGTTCTTCATGATGTTCTCTGTGCTTTCAACGGACCTCTGAGACTATCACAGAGCAGGTGCATTTATACAGAGACTTGATTACACACAGGTGGATTCTATTTATCATCATTAGTCATTTAGCTCAACATTAGATCATTCAGAGATCCTCTCTGAACTTCTGGAGAGAGTTTGCTGCACTGAAAGTAAAGGGCCTGAATAATGTTGCTCGCCCAATTTGTCAGTTTTTTATGTTAAAAAGTTTGAAATATCCAATAAATTTCATTCCAATTCATGATTGTGTCCCACTTGTTGTTGCTTCTTCACAAAAAAATTACAGTTTTATATCTTTTAGTTTGAAGCCTGAAATGTGGCAAAAGGTTGAAATGTTCAAGGGGGCTGAATACTTTCACAAGGCACTGTACATTCAACTAGTTCAATATTATCAATAATCCTTAAAAAAATATTGGTAATTGTTGTTCTTAAATAAATAATTAGACAAATAAGTTTAATCTTTTTTACAAAAAATACATTTTTAATTTGGTGAGTTCCTTTGCTTGGTTAGAATTGTAGCTGCATACAGGCAGGGAATAGGACCTTTGCCCTTACTTTTGTCTTGACTGGGGGGTTTCACAATCTGCTCTGGATGGTAGGCGCAAGCATCAAGGGATGGCAAGAGACAATTAGACCAGCTATACAGCCATTTGTCTTTGGTTGCTTATCCTAGGGACATAATTGCCAAACAAAAATATGCTTGACTAACATAATGGAGTATTTTTTATATCAATTGGATCCCTTTGCAAAGAGTTGTCAAGGCATAGCATTCCATCCAATATGATAGGAAGTAGGTTACTATTTATCATCAGTAGTTCCATTGTGTAGTGTAGTGACCATTTGCTATTTGCATGTAAGATACCATAGTGTGAAAATATTTGAAACCTGTTTTTGCGACGTTATCGCAATGTCAGTGCAGCACATCGGCCCAGGGCATTTAGGATAGAGATATTCTGCAGCCCTACAATTGCATTACTGATCTGAATTGGTCAAGGAGTGTCATTATACCATTATATGCCTAAAATGCAGGACTAACAGATGTTGTAAATAAAATGTGGTCCTATACAGAATAAAAGACACCCCCCCACATAAAATTGGTTTCCATAGAAACTGTCTCCAATAGGTTTCAGTGAAATGCATTTTTCAGTGGCTGCAACCTTAGTGCCAGCCAGCAGCTTGCCAAGTCATGCATCAATAAGAGGGACCTGTACTGTGGTAAATGGAGACAATTATAAAGGTGTACACGGTCTTACCCAAGCTCCGCCCTGCACCCCAAGCCCCACCTTGGCCAGAGCTTCCTGGGTGGTGATTGGTGGCATAGCCCTGCAGAGGGTGGGGAGTACCATAGGCTTGACGATGGAGAAGCTCAGACTCAGGGTGTGATGATCTGGAGCTGCCATAGACGAGACTGGAGAAAAGTGGAAGAGGTAATTTATTCAAAAGTACATTTTCATTAAACATTTTTTCCTTTACTCATATTTCTACCTTCCCAAATTGTCCTGTCCAATTCCCCTTGAACCTGCCTTGTCAAAACCTCAGCAGGTACAGGATGGTTGAGGGGGCTCAAAAGCTTCCTTCACTTCACCAAGGTGTCCGATTCTTATCCCATTGCTTTTTCAAATCGACAGTCTTTAGTCAATACATGTGTGGAGGGTTTACATATCAACTATTCTTCTCCAACTGAACTCACAGGTGCTCAATCGACATGGCATGGTTATCATGCCTACTTTTTCTACTCCCCAGGCAGCGCTGTAGCATTTTGCACAGCCCAACGCTGTGACCCTGGGCATAGACGGAAATGCAGTTCCTATAGAAAATCATCATACCCTGTCAAAATTATCTTTTGTCACATAACACCCTGGAAATTTAAGTAAATGAAATCCAACTTTTTAAAGTAAGCTGTATTTACACATTATAACCAGACATCAAAGTGAAAATAACATTCACAAAAATTCTGAACAAATTTTTAATTTCATTTAGTGAAATTCCTGATATCGGTAAGTGATCGGTTAAAGTAACATTCCTAAACATGCTCAGGTACAACAAGTTACTTCCCAGATCACAAACCATGCTAATTTTCCCACACCGGACATCGACTGTAGTGGTTTTGATTAGTTCATAAGAAAAGTGTCTATTCCATGATGAGTCCATTACCAGTAGTGCATGGCAACACCCTTTCAAAAGGGCTCTGGGACAAAGTAGTGGAAAGGTGCAAGTTAGGAGAAGGATACAAAAAGATTTCAAAGGCTTTAATCATCCCTCTGAATACAGTTTGAAGCATTATTAAGAAGTGGAAAGTGCATGGCACCAGGGCTGGGCGATAGGACAATTACATTGACTCTTGACGATAGACGTCAGCCATCGTTGATGGCAACCACGTGACAATGTCAAAAACTATTTTTTAGTGGAATTGAACTGGACTCATTGCTGCCTTATCTGGAAGCTCAAAAACCTGCAACACAGTGAGCTGGCTGAAATGACAAATAGTGTCAAATAGCAGATAAAGAAGATGGAAGAGTTTTTTTTCTTCCCCACATCGTTTAAAATGTTTTTCCCCCTTGTTTCTGATTCATCAAATTGCAGTTCAAGTTTTTATATTACCAGCACTTAGTGGATTGTTTGGTTTTTATATTACAAGCAATACAGCACACAGTTCATAAAACATTGCTTTAATTAAAAGGTTCTTCAGGCATATGAATCTATACCGTAATAAGGAATAATATAGCATAAATATGGTGAGCCACCTTTTTCGTACTAATTTAAGTATGCAATTGACTACCCAAAATCCATATTAAGAAAACCATATGTAACAGAATAAGCACTGACATCATGGTCTTTTTAAACTTGTTAGGAGATTACATTTTTACAATTCAGGTCTGTGGTATTTAACCACAAGACCCTGATGAAAGACAGCTTGGATGTCATAACGTTGATTGGCTTGTAGCATTTATTTAGAAAGCCTTTATCTATTTGTGTAATATTTCTCGAATCCAGTATGTTATACTTGTGACCATTACAGTATATTGAATAACAATTTAATATAAACAATTTGCAAATCTACACACAAACCTCATGCAAAACAACATGTAAAAGTGTTGGGCCCATGGTATTTGCGAAAAACAATCCAAGGTTATTCAAAACATGTTTAAAGAATTTTCCACATTAGCTTTTGCACGCTTAAAAAATAAAGAACCAACCATATTTTTACTTATCGCATACCAAGTGCTTTCTGGTGGTCTGCAAAATCAGGACAAAATGGTACTAATAAAGATAGTAAAGAATGAGAGTTTAAAACTATATTCTATATTTCTTTCTGTAACAGGCAGACATGTCCCAGCTGCTTCACCAGACCGGAACTGCCTTTTTCACAGTGGTAAACGGCCAAAGCGGAGTCTTCATAATTCACCATCTATGGTACTACCAGGCCCTGGATGCCTGCCTGGCTGAGTTCAGTGATATTTCGCAAAAAGCATTAACTTGTTTGAAAAGGGTTAGCTAACAAGATCACGACGTTTTACTTTACCGTATAGGATACGGTTAGTCCTTATGAGCTAGTTAACTGTTATCTAGCTGACAACATGACCAGTTAACCAGTAGCTACTGACTGTAGCTACCCCTGTTCAGCTAGCATTTAGCAAGCATGGCTACACTTGCTAGAATGTTCAAGGCCTTGACTCGTGAATAAGCAAAACCAGAATGTAGCTAGTAATGTTGTTTACGTTGGCACATTTAAATGAGCTCATTTCGCAATTCGCATTGTAAAATGCTTAGGTCGAAACCTACCTAATGACAAAATATTTAAGTATACGGTGTATAAAGTTGTGTATAACGAACATGAAGACTGTGTTTGTAGCTGGCAGTCGCACGCTTTTGTCATAAGCTACCAGGCTACGTTAGCCCAGCGACCAATCCAAATAGCAGAGACTGTAGCTAGCTGGCAATTTGTTGAAAACCAACGACATATAAACGGAAATTAATATTGTATTTTGTATAAAATTAAAACTGAGTAACGTTTTGTGATGAAATCATGTACCACAATATAACCATGTCGTGGACTTAATTTTAGGAGCCTTGTTCGTAGATTCATTATTTAAATAAATAAATTGTCAGGTTCAGTTGTAACAATTCTGCTCAACTGCATTTAATTGATAATTATTCTAAATGGTCCATATCGTACAGTACAACCCTCCCCCTTCTTGCTCTCGTTCCCTCCCTGTCCTACCTTAAATCACGCATTTAGTCTGTCAATCGCATTCCATGCATTTTCCAAAGCCCTGCTGCTAGTTGGTCCCCCACCCTCATTACACGCACACTAGTTGTTCCATGTTTATAATATAGTAGTCTAACACCTGGATGACAACGCGATCCTGCCTAAACAGGATACATGACATGATTTCAATGTACAAAATTAAATAGCAAACAATTACATGAACGCGAAATTAATACAAGAGTGCATTAGTCAATCTGCAAACATTATCTGGACTGGATCATATGCTTACCTTGCTTTCGCTGACCTCTCGTAACTCCATCCCGGTCCTGCACCCAAATCACCGAACCCTGTTCCCGGGTAATTTCTATCCATTTTTCATTTATAAGATATTTGTGACAAGCACGAAAGCAATGGGGAGTCCGGGTTTTCACAAAATTTGAATATCCGTCTTACCCCTGATAAATTTTTGACTATTTCGCTTGTTTCATTAGCAAATCCTCTGGGTTGGAAATAACAGCAAATTGAAAGAGAAATGGAGGGGAGGAGAAAACTGGATGAAAAAGAGGGGGGTCCGGGGGGTGTACTCCAACGACCTAAAGAAAAAAATCAGTCTTTCTCCTTTCCTACACTTTCTCCAAATATCATTTAAACAAATGACAATTAGTTATAAGGTTATCCACGATCATGATAACAACACGTTTGTATTTATCAATCATCGATACTATGCGGAGAAACATTTCATCCAACGCGTCCTCAGTTCGTGCCGTATCTCATCCTCTGGTTTTTAACCACGAAGCAAATGCAGCGATTGACAAGATTAGTTAAAATCGACATCTCAAAGTTGTTGCAAATAGTAATGGCCAATAAGATATAAAATAATGATGATTTTCCTTCCAAACCTGAATCCGTTGTGGGCTAGCCGATGCTAGCTAGCCCTGTCGACGCATCAAAATAAAACTGGATTGCTATTTATAAAGCCTGTTACGATTCCTTCTAATTTTACACTAGTAAATAAGTTTAACTACGATATCTCGGATTCTGGAAAGCATAATAGAAATTCAGAAAATCAATGAAGACGGTATAAAGTAGGCCTCGTTTTTTATATTTTTAGTCATTTTCCTGTGAAGACGCCATTTTTGAAGGCGGCTGGCTCGCTCTCTGTGCTCCCTCCCCTCGCTCTAACACACGAGCGTTCTGTCTGTTGTGTCCTCCATTCACCGGTTCCCATGGGCTGTCTGTCTGAAGAAAACAGTAATGTTTTGTTTCTTATAGTAATAATATAACTAAAAGATGCACTTTGCACCTTTCCATTCATTTATCCTGGCGGACCGAGTTTTACGTAGATTACGTAAAATTATTTTATATATTGGACTTTAGCTGTGTTTTTACCGAACACATGAACAATGCAGGGACAATAACCAATTAACACATAAAAAATATTTTCTCCATAATATGCATTGGTTGTTAGATATTGTGAAATTTAGATTTTGCTATTCTAAAACTGTCTATATATGGATCTAATGTTAGTTTTCAACATTCACTAGTCCTAAAAGTTATTGTTTGTTTTGTAGTCTTCAAAAATGTTACATTGCAGGTTTAATAATATACAAAAATCAAAGCAAATGTTATAGTCAAATTCAAAATCTGCATATACATATAAATGTCGAGACCTATTAATTTAAACGGTTCATCATATTGTTCATAATCAAAGTGTTTATGTATCAAATTATATTATTTGGCCTGTATTTAAATATTAAATTATGCAATAAAAGTCAGAAAATTCGGGAAATTTCATTCAGACAAAATAATTTACCTTATTTTATTTAAAAAACACCCTCTTTAAAAGGATACCGGGATTATCTACAATTCAGAAACTTGATTTGGATTTGCCCCTTCAAGTACTGAAAATAAATGATTGTTTAGGCTTGTTCTAATTTTAAGGCTGAATGTTTGCCATCTAGTGGTATTTCTGTGTATGTATACTAGCAAACCAGTGATTCAAACCAAAAACGAAATACATGGTCCATACATATTTAGACATTAAATAAGTTATTATTTCAGCTGTCCACCACAGAATATTGGATTTGAAATTAAATAATGAAAATGATCTGAAAATGCAGACCGTCAGCTGTAATTTGAAGATATTTACATTCAAATCGGTTGCAGGAATTACAGCACTTTATGGGTTGTTTGGGTTGCTTCAGGTCATTGACCATCTGCACTCTGAAACACCATCCAATGAGTTTTGCAGCATTTGGCTGCATTTCAGCAGAAAATATAAAACTCTAAACATTTCAGAATTTATCCATCTGCTTTTGTAAGCAGTCACATCCTAAATAAATGCAAGGGAATCAGGTCCATTGGCAGCCATATTATGCCCATGCCATAACACTACCTCCACCATGCTTTACAGATGAGGTGGTAAGTTTCTGATCATGAGCAGTTCCCTCCCTTTTCCATACACTTCTCTTCCTAACATTCTCGTTCAAGTTGATCTTTGTCTTGTTTGTTCATAGCATGTTGTTCGAGAACTTTACAGGACCTTTTTTTAGATTATTTTTGCTAACTCTAATCTGCTCACCCTGTTTTTGAGGATAACCAACATTTTACATATTGTGATACCATTGGAGAATTTGCTTAAAAAAAGCTCTTTTATTTTTATATTTATTTAAAATTATAGAAAATTTAAAGAAATCAATTTGAACATGTAATACGTTTTCTCAAAGGATTGGTCAAACTTCGAGGTTCAGAGAATGAGTTGGCCATAGCAAAATTTTGAGTGCAGGATTGGTCAAACTTCGAGGTATCAAATATGTAAGAATTGTATGTAAATACACATTTTTAGGCAGGTATGTTTCTACCAATGTGGATCTGCATCAGATAGAAATGTAAAAATAAAAGGTAGAAATGTAAATAAAAAAGTCTTTGAATCACAACACACAAAGTAATACAAAACATGCTCAGGCATTCTATTCAAATACAGCTTTGCCAACTCCCCCTTGCAGAGATGTACAGTAACTCACAAAAGTGAGTACATCCCTCACATTTTTGTAAATATTTGATTATAACTTTTAAGTGTCAGAAGTAAAAGTAAACATACTTTTTATGGGCGCTGCTGAGTTCACAAGTTTTGGAAAGTTCCTAATTGAGACCAAAATGAACAGTAGGGAGAGTTTTTATGAGCGCTGCTGAGTTCACAAGTTTTGGAAAGTTCCTAATTGAGACCAAAATGAACAGTAGGGAGAGTTTAACTAATCAGTGATCTATGAAATGAATACCATGTGTAAAAAAATATTATTTGTGGTGAATAGGTAGTAATGAACTCCCATTACCTGGTCATTTGGGTTTTATTTAGGGATTTCCCAAAAGGGGTGAACCCAGCCGGGTACTTTTACTTGTACTTTTGACACTTCTGACCACAGGACATGGTTCCAGTAATCCATGTCCTTAGTCAGCTTGTCTTCAGCAAACTGTTTTCAGGATTTCTTGTGCATCATCTTTAGAAGAGGCTTCCTTCTGGGACAACAGCCATACAGACCAGTTTGATGCAGTGTGCTGCGTATCCTCTGCAGCAACGCTGGAAGCACTCATACATGTACATCTTTTTCCCAAAGACAACCTCTGGATATGACGCTGAGCACATGCACTCCACTTCTTTGGTCGACCATGATGAGGCCTGTTCTGAGTGGAACCTGTCCTGTTAAACCGCAGTATGGTCTTTGCCACCATGCTCAGTTTCAGGGTCTCAACCTAGGCTATCAGAAGCTTTCCATCTTCATGCAGAGCAACAATTATTTTTATTAGATTCTCAAGAGAGTTCTTTGCCATGAGGTGCCATGTTGAACTTCCAGTGACCAGTATGAGGGTGTGAGAGCAATAACACCAAATTTAACACACCTGATCCCCATTCACACCTAAAACCTTGCAACACTAACATGTCGTTTGACACGGGGAGAGAAAATGGCTAATTCAGCCCCATTTGGACATTTTCTCTTAGGGGTACTCACTTTTGTTGCCAGCAGTTTAGTCCTTAATGGCTGTGTGTTGACTTATTTTGAGGGGACAGCAAATGTACATTGTTATACAAGCTGTATACTCAGTACTTTACAATGTAGCAAAGTATCAATTCTTCAGTGTTGTCACATGAATAGTTATAATCAAATATTTACAAAAATGTGAGGGGTGTGCTCACTTGTGAGATACTGTATTTAAAAGGCATTATCAAGTGTATCTAAAGTAAATGTAGGTCAATGCAAATTGTATTGGGGTGGAATTAGCTTAAGTATTTGCACTTGGCTAGGGGTGATTGGCTAGGGGACACCTGGGTGCAAATAGCATAGACACAAGGGCTATTTACACCCCAGGTTCAAATAGCTTCTGCCGCAAAGTATTCACAGAACTTCACTTTTTCCATATTTTTTTATGTTACACCCTTAACCCGAAATTGATTAAATAAATTATTTCCCTCAAAATTCTACAAACAATACCCCATAATGACATGTGTACGATGTGTGTTTTAAAATCTTCGCACATTTATAAAAAAAAGCCTTTGCCATGACACTCAAAATGTATCCTGTTTCCACTGATCATCCTTGAGATGTTTCCACAACCAGATTGGAGTCTACCTGTGGTAAATTCAGTTGATTGGACATGATTTAGAAAGGCACACACCTGACTAAATTTGCTCCCACAGTAACAGTGCATTTCAGAGCACAAACCAAGCTATGAACTCTTCCTAGAACTGGCCGCCCGGCCAAACTGAGCGATCGGAGGAGAAGAGCCTTATTCAGGGAGGTGACCAACAACCCGATGGTCACTGACAGAGCTCCAGCGTTTCTCTGTGGAGAGAACCTTCCAGATGAACAACAATCTCTGCAGCACTCCACCAATCAGGCCTGTAAGGTAGAGTAGCCAAATGGAAGCCGCTCCTCAGTAAAAGGCACGAGAGCCCGTCTAGAGTTTGCCAAAGCACCTGAAGGACTCTCAAATCATGAGAAACAAAATTCTCATGGTCTGATGAAACAAAGATTTCACTCAATGGCCTGAATGGCAAGCATCATTTATGGAAGAAACCAGGCACCGCTCATCACCTGGCCAATACCATCCCTACAGTGAAGCATGGTGGTGGCAGCATTATGCTTTGGGCATGTTATTTTGTGCCAGGAACTGGGAGATTAGTCAGGCTCGAGGGACAGATGAATGCAGCAATGTACAGAGACATTCTTGCTGAATACCTGCTCATGAGCACTCTGTAAATGTCTTTAAGTGGCCCAGCCAGAGCCCAGACTTGAACCCAATTGAAGAGATTGATGGAGAGATCTGAAAATGGCTGTGCACCAACGATTGCCATCCAACCTGATGGAGCTTGAGAAGTCCTGCATAAAAAATGGGAGAAACTGCCCAAAAATAGGTGTGCCAAGCTTGTAGCATTAAACTTAAAAAGTTTTTAAGTAAACTTAAAAAGACCTGAGGCTGTAATAGCTGCCAAAGGTGCTTTAACAAAGTATTGAGCAGAAGCTGTGAATACAGATGTATGTGCTTTATTTGTTTTTTATTTTATAAATTTGCTTTATAACATTTTGAACACACTTCCTTTACATTGTCTTTATGGGGTATTGTTTGTAGAATGTTGAGGGGAAATAATGAATTAAATCTATTTCGGAAATAGGGTGTAACATAAAAAAAAATGCTGTGAATCATTTCCGGGTGCAATGTATACCGGTAAACCCTACCAGCCATAACATTATAATCACCTGCCTACTGTTGTGTAGGTCCCCCTTTTTCCACCAAAACAGAAGCCCCATACACATCAAACTGCAATGCACTGAGATCTGAAACCTTTCACCACCACAATTAGGCCCTGGTCAAAGTCGCTAAAATCCTTCAACTAAAATCCTTCAACCCATTTTTCCTGCTTCTAACTTTTGAGGAAAAAAATATTTAAAAAGTATAAAATATATAAAACAAGCAACTCAATTAGAACAATCTACACATTTTAAAGTTTGAACCATGTGTTTATCTTAAACAGTGCAGGAGGTAAGGATCGAGATATATATATAAAAGCACTTCTGTGAAGTAGACTTTGAAATCTGTCTACTAGGTAGTTTTTAAACCAGCTACAAGTAGCCTGATCAAAGCCTATTGCTTTTGATTTGATAATGAGCAACAAGTGATCAACAGTGTCAAAGGCTTTAGATCACTAACATGCTGCACAGTGTTTCCTATTATCTAGACTACTTATCACATTATTTAATAATAATAATAATAATAATACATTTTATTTGGGGGAGGCCTTTCAAAACACTCAAGCACATCTTATATAAAAATAGGCCCATAAGTGAGTTAACCAAAAGTTCAAAATAAAAATACATCTAAAATCGGGGGTCTGCTTAGCATAGTTGGCTAAGTCGCTGCATTGCCGGACAGTTTACGTCATGACAGTCAGTGGTTCGAGCCCAACTATGGGTTCTCTGGCTTTCCCTGGACCTTCAGAATGAGGCAGCGCAAATTCTCATGGTGCTGCCTGGGATTCGGGTTCTCTAGCGACTTCTTGTGTGCAGATCGGGAACCTGTCAATTCAATTATGGACGTTGGTAAGGGTAATCATCCCATACATGATCTAATTAAAGGCTTCCGTGTTGGATGAGCAGTGCAAATATAATCGGCAGCTCAGTGACATGTGACTGAATGAACCATGTGCACACCCCTGGTCATCCCGCATCTGTCCGAGGAGTTATGGAGCTCAGTGACATGTGACCTGATGAACCATGTGCTGGTTCATCAGGTCACATGAACCATGCTGCTGCTAATAATAATAATAAACAATAATAACAACAACAATCTAAAATCAGGACAAGTAAAACAAAAAGAGGGTAAAGATAGGAAAGGCTAAATGTTGAAGGCAATACAGAATAATTGTGTTTTAAGGAGTTTTTTTAATGAGGTGACGGTGTTGGTCTGTCGTATGTGAGGGGTGAGTTCATTACAGAGTCTGGGTGCAGAGCCGCTAAAAACATGGCCTCACATAGTGGAAAGGGGTAATAGGGGGGTAACGAGGAGACCAGCAGAGGAGGAGCGAAGGTAGCAGGAGGGGGCATAGCGTGGGAGGTCAGAAAGGTAGGTGGGTGCCAGGTTGTGGAGGGTTTTGAATGTGAGCAGGAGTCTCATATGAGACCTGATATTGCACAGGGAGCCAGTGAAGTTGGATAAGAGTTGATGTGATATGTTCAAATGCTCTGGTGTAGGTAAGGATTCTTGCTGCAGATTTCTAGACCAGTTGGATTCGGTTGATGAGTGTGTTGTGGATACCAGTAAGAAAAGTGTTGGAGTAATCTACACAAGTAGTGACCAAGGCATGAGTAAGAGCTTCAATGCTGGATTGTGAGAGTGAAGGTCGGAGCCTTGAGATGTTGGAGGTGAAAAAAAAAACAGTCCCGTTGATGGTATTTATATGGGCTTCAAAGGTGAGGGTATTCTCCAGTATGACATTGAGGCTTTTTACTGTAGCAGGGGGACAGAAGAGCTGTCACTGGGGATGATGAGGTCTTGCTGTTTGGAGAGTGTGGATTTGGAGCCTAAGAATTACCTTTCTTGTTCCTGTTGAGTTTAAGGAGGGTCATGTTCATCTAGCTCTGGATATCTTGAAGGCAGTTGATAAGGGAGATGGGAAGGAGGAGGCACGTTTAATGGAGAGGTAGAGCAGGGTGTCATCCGCATAGCAGTGAAAGTTAATGTTCTGATGTCACTTGATCTTCCCCAGGGGTTGGAGGGATATAATGAAAAGGAGTGTTCCGAGCACTGACCCATGGGGGACACCTTGAGTGACAGCTGCACACTGTGGTTGTTGTGAATCTCTCTAATTGTTGAAATGGACATACTGTTGACGGTCAGTGAGTTAGGAGATCCAGCAGAGGAAAAACCTGTGACACAAACACCAGCCAGACTTTCCAGGAGGAGTGGATGGAAAATGGTATCAAAAGCTGTGCTCAGTTCTAGGAGGACAAGGATGGATAGTAGGCGAAAGTCAGCTGCGCGGAGGAGGTCATTGGTCATTTTGACAACTGCTGTTTCAGTGCTGTGATTGGGACAGAAACCAGACTGGAATGGTTCATGGAAGTTATTGGGATTGAGATTATTTTGGTTTCAAAACCAAGGATGCAGCACAAATAATACTGTGACCATGTCCAAACCCTGACTGAGGATATTTACAATTTTCTTGTTAAAAAGAAGTAGGAGCACCTGGTTTACCAGGGACTCCAAGATCTTGACTAGGCAAGAGAGTTAAGATTGGCTGAAAATGATTTTGATCGGTGGGGTCATCACCTTTACAAAGTATGTCTTCCAGAGTTTATGTATGAGATACCAGAGATAATCATCAATCAAAAAACATGCGTCAATGTTTATGCAATAAAAGGGGCAGCAGTTGGGAAAAACAGGGTCAAGAGAATTTCCTACTTTGGACTTACATCAATTAAAATTAATGCCTCCAACATATCACCAACAGAAAATGTTTAAAGGGAAAATTTGGATTCAGAAGTTGAATCGGATGAAGAGTTCACTACACAGTGTGGTGACTCTAAGAACAGGTGACTGGTTGTACAATTATCACCAAACTTATTTTTTCTTTCAAATATAAAAACTGTTGAGATAAAATGCTTGTTAAAAGTATTTCCAATCTCATTAACTGTAACAATGCAAGAGTCCAACATCATTTGCTTAGATCAGGAAGCAGCAAAGCTACCTCATTTAAGCTTTTCCAAATACTAGATGGATCACCTGCAGAGCTAGATATTGCAGGTAAGTAGAAACTGGATTTGGATTTATTTATTTATTTCTATAGTACATCCATTTCTCAGTTGCCTGAAGAGTTGCCAATCAGATAGTAAGTCAGTCTTTCTAGCAATTGCCCAGGCTACATTTCTTTTCATAAGCAGTGCAGATAGCTCTTTGGCCCTAATGCAAATCAGGTTTTTTGTCAAAATAGACTGTCAGCTGTTTGCAATGAACAAATCAAACAAAAGCAATTGAAATAGCTCAAGACAATGAATTCTTCAAGTGGTTTTCCCAAATCAAACTGATTATACAACTCATAATGACTACTCTAGTCTCAAGATTATTCAACCCCTGAATAGAATCCCTCACAACAGCACAAATATGCAAAGCAAGTGTTCTCAAGCACATGTGCTTTGAGCTGGAACACATGAAATACCTGAACTGGCTAGCGGTTTGTTTGTAACAACATGACTAAGATAAAAGAATGGTCCAAAAAGTTAAGAGGTCATCGCCCCCTTCACAAACAAGGAATAGGATACAAAAAGATAGCAAAGGCACTGAATGTTGCTGGAGACACCATTGGAAGGCACTGCTCAGCTGGCGACTCGCAGCTTGCTCCAAACAATGGGTGGTGTTTTTAGTTTGTGCTGTTATTGAACTAAGTAATAACAGTATGTACCTTTTTAATGTGTTGGCGTTCAACCTGGGCAAAGAGTGGTGAATATACCTCATTTATATTTAACTTTTTTTATTTTCTTTTGAATTTTGCGAGGCTGCTCTTCTCTGTTTTACTGAATCATGGCTGTACACCGACACTCCGTACTTCATGACATCAATAGGTTTTCACTCATACCGGCGAACAGACCATTTAATCTTCCCCAAGAGTTTGGCTGCATTTTGTTATTTGTTGCCTATGTCGTCCCAAGCAGCAAAACACATTGTGCCACCGCATCAATAGTAGAATGTGTACATAATCAACAGCAACACTTTTCAGATGGCCCCTGCCATTTTTCTGGGTGATTTAAACAACTGCAACCTAGAGAAAACTTTCCCAGGATTTCAACATGTTGTTAAATGTGGAACAAGGAAAACATCCTGGACAAATGCTACATTAATCTCCCTAACAGGAGCGACGGCAGGGTATGGCTTGGCTGGGCTACAGCCCCACCAAGAATCGTCTTAGCCCCACCCATGGAATATCAACGGTGGTGTTTTTTTTATGACTTCGATGCAGAGTATGGGAGTGGAGTGGGAGCGGAGCGAGGAGCAGACCCAGTTATACCGGAGCGCGGAGCGATGTTTAGCGGCCCAGAAGGCTCTCGCTTTATATCGCTCCAGTAGTGCTCATTTCACATGGTCAGGACATGCCCAGCCTACCCATGCAAAAAAAGAGTACACTTAAGTATACCTTTCTTTTCTATTTGAAGTATACTAAAGTAAATATGTACTAAATTGTTCTAAAGTGTATTATTTTGGGCCAAATTAACTTGTACTTTAGTACACTAAATAGTATTAAAATAGTATTTAAGTACTATTTAAATTGTGATAAATATACTTAAGTGTACTATTTTGAAACAACTTATTTTATACTTTAGTATAAATTAGCAATATATTTTTTGTGTCAGACAGTACTTTTCAATCTTGAATTTTTAAGTATACAATATAAAATAATTGGTTCCAAAATGTTAATAAATATTAACTTTAGTATACTTCAAACACAAAAAGAAAAGTGTACGGTTATATATGGTTATCACATCAAGTATCATATTAACAGTTATTTTTTGTTTTCATAATGATTGAGTCATTGTTTCCTACTCAAATTGAGTTAAATATTTGAGTAAATTGTAGTAAATACTAATTCTATAAGTCATATTTGAATACTTAGTAAAACTAAGGTTTGTATACAGTATATATAAAATATAAAAGTATATTTAACTATCATTTTTGGCTTGGAACTCCATATTTATTTTCAATAGCATTCAAGTATACTTTGAAAAGTTATTGAATGTTAAATGCACTTTTTTAGACTAAGTGTTATGGCAATCAAGTACACTTTAAATTTTATGAGAATGAAAAAGTACACTTTAAATGTTAAGGCAAATAAGTATACTTTATGAAAATACAAAAGTACACTTTAAATCTTTAAGTTTGTTAACATTTTAATTTAACTTCACAATATACACTCACCTAAAGGATTATTAGGAACACCTGTTCAATTACTCATTAATGCAATAATCTACTCAACCAATCACATGGCAGTTGCTTCAATGCATTTAGGGGTGTGGTCCTGGTCAAGACAATCTCCTCAACTCCAAACGGAATGTCAGAATAGGAAAGAAAGGTGATTTAAGCAATTTTGAGCATGGCATGGTTGTTGGTGCCAGACGGGCCGGTCTGAGGATTTCACAATCTGCTCAATTACTGGGATTTTCACGCACAAACATTTCTAGGGTTTACAAAGAATGGTGTGACAAGGGAAAAACATCCAGTATGCGGCAGTCCTGTGGGCGAAAATGCCTTGTTGATGCTAGAGGTCAGAGGAGAATGGGCCGACTGCTTCAAGCTGATAGAAGAGCAACTTTGACTGAAATAACCACTCGTTACAAACGAGGTATGCAGCAAAGCATTTGTGAAGCCACAACACGCACAACCTTGAGGCGGATGGGCTACAACAGCAGAAGACCCCACCGGGTACCACTCATCTCCACTACAAATAGGAATAAGAGGCTACAATTTGCAAGAGCTCACCAAAATTGGACAGTTGAAGACTGGAAAAATGTTGCCTGGACTGATGAGTCTCGATTTCTGTTGAGACATTCAGATGGTAGATGGTAGTCAGAATTTGGCGTAAACAGAATGAGAACATGGACCATCATGCCTTGTTACCACTGTGCAGGCTGGTGGTGGTAGTGTAATGGTTTGGGGGATGTTTTCTTGGCACACTTTAGGCCCCTTATTGCCAATTGGGCATCGTTTAAATGCCACGGCCTACCTGATCATTGTTTCTGACCATGTCCATCCCTTTATGGCCACCATGTACCCATCCTCTGACGGCTACTTCCAGCCAGGGGCGGAGCTACGTGGTGGCCAGGGGGGGCCACGGCCACCACTGGTCAAGGCTCGGCCCCCCTGCCGGCCCCCCAGAGTGGGCGCCAGCCGAGCGCTGATGAGGGGGCATCTGAAATACTGAGGGGGGGCGATCACATTAACGCACATAATGCACATGTCCCCACCCCTTTTTTAAGGGTCAATATTATCCCCACC
>JACXGM010009799.1:0-27097 GCA_016801145.1 Umbra pygmaea | reverse complement strand
CAATGCCATAGTTGGTCGCTTACTGGACACCACCATGCTTACCCATTTATAGATCTTAGCCATTTAGAGCCAAATTGTTTCCCAGACTTTAATGATCAAATATGATTGCTAATTTAAACGCTTTAATTACATTACAAAATAGCCTAGGCCAATTACCACATATTAGTTCTGATACCAAATAAAGTCAATTTCCTAAATAAGCCTGTATCCATTGCGAACATATTTTATTATAGTTATAAAATGTCCATAAAATCATTGTTGTAGTGGCGGCGACTAGCGGCTTGAGCTCAAACAACGCTAAGAGAGAACTTACGAATGGTCCAGACCAACCTTACGAAAGTGTGACTTACAGAAGATATACTTAGCGTACGAACGTTTCGGGAGCCGTGCCATTAGGATAAGAGAGAGGTTAAGGAATAGGTTAAGAACTACTTAGCGATAAGAACGTTTTGGGGAACCGGGCCCTGGTCGTTATGGATGTCCTTAAAGATGCACTATGTTACTTTCCATTCAATTGTTCTAACGGGCCAAATTTTACATATTTTTTTACTTAAAACAGGGCAATTTGGGAAAATATATCCAACAACCCAAAATAAACATTATAATTTTGTCGACAATAATTATTCATTCATAGTTACAAATTGTGAAATGTTGATTTTTCTATATTAATATTATCTATATTACGTATTTTTTAACTGCTCCTAAAACAGTTTTATTTTTTATGTCGTTTTCAAGAAAATTACAGTGTAGGTTTAATGATTAATAACTCCATGTTGAATCTCAAAAATCTTCAGAATAGAAAATCCTGGAACAGAAGTATGTATCCAACGTAACACAACATGCCCTGTGTTGTTCGGAGATAAATATATGATTCCAACATGGCAGTTCAGTGATGCCCTTGACCATTTAACTGTCAGCACATCCCATGTTTACACAGTCAGATTCACCGATGCAAAAAACAAAGCAACTGTGAGGTCAGCTCAAGTACTCCTCAAAGACAGAGTCTGTGATGGATGGCCATGGTCATATCCCTTTACCAATTAGTCCTGATCTATTGTTGCTTGTGTTTTTTTAATGATCACGGTGGGCGGGAAATGATGGCCCTCATACCATTTGTCTCCCTAATCATGTGTTTAGCTCTGGTCCCGGAGGGGTTTGGGGGGGCTGTTTAAAATCTGCTGTGCTTTTTGTCATCTTGCCCCTCATCCCACTCTACAAGAAGGCTATAACACGCACTGTAATGTAATGTTAACCCTGAGCAATTGCAGGGGTGGAGACATATGAAGGTTCATCATTAAAACACGTTGTAGCACAGGGTCACGTTAACTACACCGTAATCTCCATGGACAGATTGTGCATGAAAAACAAAAAGTGGAAATCCTTTACGAGATATTTTCGTTTCTGAATATCTGAGATGAACTAGACTTAGATATGTAAGGATGTTGGAGATCTATCAACGCCTTTTCCAGTCCCTTACTGATGAACTACGGACCTCCACTGCATCTTTGCCATTATTGTACATTTTGCATAGACGCTGCTGACATATTGGTGTCAAAAATTTGACTGATGCCCATACATTGGAAATGGGTGCTAATGACTTGACGTTTCCTTTAAATTAAATGGTTGTGGATTAAAATTCTATGGCATTACTAAAGCAGATTAATAATTAGTAGGAACCCCCTTTATCATCATCATTATGTCAGTGTTGCAATTAGTTAGCAAAGTTTGTCAAAAAAAATAGCATAGCTATCATTAGCAAGTAATAAATCTGTGCTGTATCCTCAAAATTAGCTTGCTAGGTTATACCACAGATACAACTATAGGAGCCAGATGGTCCATCGAATGTATAAATCAGAAGCATTCGGTTAAGCCCAGTGCCTGGGCAGTGGGAACGTATAGAGTGATGCGTGATCTGATCCTATTACAACTACTGATCTCAAGGCACAATCTGATCTCAATACAGATTTCTCTATAGTTTTTGCTTGGCTCTGTCAACCTCCTTTCCTACATTCGACAAACTTTTTTTATTTTTTTATTTAACCTTTTATTTAACCAGGTGGGCACGGTGAGAACAATTTCTCACTTAAAACGGCGACCTGGCCAAGATAAGGCAAAAAAGGTGCAAGTACAGACAGAGTTACACATAAATACAAATTAACAAGTATTACACAAAGCCAAACTTGTCCTCACTAGCCTCAGGTTGGAATTAAGTTTCAAGTAAACCGTAGGTTAGTTTTACTGGTAAATATTTGGTTATACAGCAGAAAAATATTATTGTTTTTTCAAGGCAAGTCTTCAACAGCTCCAATTACCAGTGCAGGGAACAATACTAGAGCAGATCGTTCTTGACACTGATGTTCCAAACATTATTTTTACTGAATGTGCAGCTCATGAATTCCACGAGGAACTTGTTCTGAGGGCTAAGTGTTGTGATATCGAACCACTCCATTCACTTTTAATTGTTTCATTGTAAGGTTAATTGGCTTGTATTGGATCTTGGGAATCCAATTAGCATGGCTGTTATTCCATCTCCATCCTTCCATTGATCTCTTCAACACTGACCATCATTTAAAAGTTGTTACAAGGTAGGTCAGGATGTAAACTATAGTTTTAGGCATCTAGGCATTAGTACTGTTGGTTCATGTGATCAGTGCACTCCTGAAATGTGATACACCTCTATGAACATGGTGGATTATTCCATGCTGATTTATTCTCACGTACTTGGTCTCATTAATTAGCCTATAACCTCTAGATAGACTTTCACCCATTCAAATGCATTACAGCTTTCCTGGGGCTAATATAGAGAGAAGTAGAAACAGAGAGAGAGAGACAGAGAGAGAGAAGCGTAGTGAGAGCCACCAAATCAAATGTATCTCATACACTGGGAGAAATAACAGGTGTGTCCTTTACAGTGAAATAGCTAACTTACAAGTCCCTCTCAATAGTGCAGTTTGAAGGAGTAACAAGATGAGAACATTTTAATTTGACAAACACTGGAATGGTGCACAGTTTGCAATTTCCCCACAATCTATAAATTGACAACCATCTGTACACTACATTTAGCAATCAAATCAATAAAGCCTGTGATGTTTTTGTTACCAATTATTGGATAGAATTACAGGACAGTAGATGAATGCAAACAGTGGAGTAGTAAAGTTCATGAAAGATAAAAACATGGACTAATGGTTCTTAAACACCAATCCCAAAGTAAATAGCCTGTGGTCTACTAGCTAGCAATTCACTGTAACTAGTAACATTTACAATGTGTCAAAAGTCACCCATGAGCTGCTATATGACCTGTCTTGCTTCAGTAGGTACGGGTCGAACAATAATCTGTCACAGATAAGTCGCAATTACCACAGTCGCATTATTACCAAAATATTATTACCAAAATATGCTCTCTCTTGGGTTGAGATCTGGTGACTGTGGGGCCATTTTAGTACAGTGAACTCATTGTCATGTTCAAGAAACCAATATGAAATTATTCGAGCTTTGTGACATGGTGCATTATCCTGCTGGAAGTAGCCGTCAGAGGATGGGTACATGGTGGCCATAACAGGATGGACATGGTCAGAAACAATGCTCAGGTAGGCCGTGGCATTTAAACAATGCCCACTTGGCACTAAGGGGCCTAAAGTGTGCCAAGAAATCATCCCCCAAACAATTACACCACCAACACCAGCCTGCACAGGGGTAACAAGTCATGATGGATCCATGTTCTCATTCTGTTTACGCCAAATTCTGACTCTACCATCTAAATGTCTCAACAGAAATCGAGACTCATCAGACCAGGCAACACATTTCCAGTCTTCAACTGTCCAATTTTGGTGAGCTCCTACAAATTGTAGCCTCTTTTTCCTATTGTAGTGGAGATGAGTGGTACCCGGTGGGGTCTTCTACTGTTGTAGCCCATCCGCCTCAAGGTTGTGCGTGTTGTGGCTTCACAAATGCTTTGCTGCATACCTTGGTTGTAACAACTGGTTATTTCAGTCAAAGTTGCCCTTCTATCAGCTTGAAGCAGTCGACCCATTCTCCTCTGACCTCTAGTGTCAACAAGGCATTTTTGCCCACAGGACTGCCGAATACTGGATGTTTTTCCCTTTTCACACCATTCTTTGTAAACCCTAGAAATGGTTGTGCGTGAAAATCCCTGTAACTGAGCAGATTGTGAAATACTCAGACCAGCCCGTCTCGCACCAACAACCATGCCACGCTCAAAATTGCTTATATCACCTTTCTTTTCCCTAAATGCATTGAAGCAACTGCCATGTGATTGGTTGAGTAGATAATTGCATTAATGAGAAATTGACCGGGTGTTCCTAATAATCCTTTAGGTGAGTGTATGTTTTCGCAATATATTTCAATATACAATACTTTCGTGTGGGTTTACCTTGACTAATACAATCTGTCAGTAAATCCTCCAGTCAATCAACAGCTGTACCACCTACCTAGCTCCATTTCATACAGGCTGAGCAATATTCTGTCAACCATATTTTTTTATTTTATGTTGCTGTGATCCAAGTATATACTGTACACAAACAAATATACATGTTAGGGCATGCCAATCGGCTACAGCAACTAGACACGTGCCCGCTTTGCCCCAAGCCAATGCCTTCAGCTAGTTAGCCATTTCACATTGCTGGTTTGCAGTTTCCACATACACCAATCAACTTGATTTAGAGGCAGGATAAATTAAGAAAAACATGACCAGCACAATCATTTTGGGGTGTTTAGGGGTCTGGAGTGTTCCTTTAATAGATGCAGGGATAGACTAAGGGCCAGATGTACTAACACTTTTGCGCCCACTTCAGGCATATTTGTTTTGCAACGTGCGAATAAAAGCATGGCGAGGTATGCACAAACAGGCCGCAATGAGGTTAAAGTGTATACTGCTTGTCTCGGGAACAGAAAATGGCAAATTGCGGTTTTCTGTGTCATGCATATGCACTAATGGGCGTAAAACAAAGGCCAAGGAGACGAGCTGAAAAGATTACAAAAAATAATATAAGCCATGCAATATTAGCGACAGTTACTGAAAGAAATCAAAGATGACATCGAATCTCCGACTCAGGGCTGAACTTACTAACACTAGCGCAGTTTGCGCTGCGTCTGTTTATGCGCGTTCGGTAATAGCGCACGCTATCCTTCCACATTTAGCGTAGTATTTATCAAACCCGATACCCATTACGCAATCAGCGCATACTCCGCCCTCCATTAGCGCGCCTCTAAAAGAGCAAACAATGTATGTATCTATCATGGATCTCCCTACGGGAAAAAGAAAGCGCAAGCTTAAATTTAGTGAAGAAGAAATTAACATCTTTGTGCATGAAGTAACAGCAAACCTGATATATATTACAGGGCAGAACATCCACACCCTCAGAAAAACATCAAATTTCGATTGCCATAACAAGTTAAATCAACTCGTTATCATCTACACGGAGAGAAGTGGAGGAGGTAACAAGAGGAGAACCGGTTCAGGTCCACCAGAAATAGACACGCTAACTAGTTGGTGCAGCAAATACACGTTGCCGAAGAAGTGGAAGGTGTGGACGGCATAGATACTGTTGAGATCTCTGTAGAGAATGAAGGTATGTGTGGCTTGTAATGATACTGTTGTGTTGGCGTTTGGGATATATGCATATGTTTAGCCTATATCATTGATATGTAAAGCCAACCGATGTGGTTAAGTAATTAAATAGTGTTATATAGGTGTCACGATTGGAGTGTAGGTGTAACGGAGAGAGGGAGTTCCAGGCAGAAGGATGGTTCTTTGAGAATACTTTATATAATAATCAATCAATCCAGGGCTGACACACAATGTGTTTGCAGGTTACACGGAATAGCGCAGTAAACATACCTATGAACTATTCGGACTCACTTCTCACAAACATATCTTATGTGGCTCCTGGTCTGACTTACAATAAACAAAAGTACACCAACACTACCGAACAGATAACAATGACCGACAGCTCCCTCCAGTTAAGCAGCCCTCTTTATAATAAGCGCAAACCTAATTGAAACACGGCTGAACGTAATCAGTACTTAACTAGATAGACATCATATTTACACAACCTGGACTAGACTAGGAAGTGCTTAACTGGAGGAGCTGTCAGTCATAAAGCAACATACACATAAAAACCCGAACACAAAACACCATGCACTTGCACTGAATAAAAGAACAATAAATTCCGATACATGTTATATGAGTCCGTATCTCAGTTCAGATCGTCCGTTCACGCCAGCCGCACTGGCTGGGCGTGACAGTATCCCCCCACAAAAGGCTGAACACCGGGCGGCCAGACAAGAAAAAAGGGGGGGCGGGAGGGGCCGAAACAAAACCACCCCAAGGGCTCGACCCAGACCCCCGACCCCAAAAGCATCACCCAGGTGCTGGTTCCACCGGCGGCCTCCGCAAGCCAGCCAGCCACCCGACGACAGCTGATTGGGGTGTCGCTGGCAGGCTGCAGGACCCCGGTAGTGGTGGTGCCCCTGGGGCTGAGGAACCCGGGACAGGCGGGGCGGTGAGCTCATGGGCTGGCGGGGCAGTGAGCTCATGGGCTGGCAGGGCAGTGAGCTCATGGGCTGGCGGGGCAGTGAGCTCATGGGCTGGCGGGGCAGTGAGCTCATGGACTGGCCGGCCACGGCGGTAGGGTCTCTGGCAGGTCTGACCACCAGGGTTCAGACGTCAGCGACGGCTGAGACGGAGCAGGAGGTCCACTCGGCGGAGGCGGAGCAGGAGGTCCTCTCGGCGGAGGCGGAGCAGGTGGTCCTCTCGGTGGAGCTGGCTGACGTGGAGCCTGGTGACGGTGGTGCGTGGAGACCCTGAATACATGTTATATGAGTCTGTATCTCAGTTCAGATCGTCCGTTCACGCCAGCCTCACTGGCTGGGCGTGACAATAGGTCAATAATCGCAAAATTGCTTATCAAAAATGGAACAGATGGAGGCATTTGTCTTTTTTTGTGCCAAGTGTATTTGATGCTATGTTTAAAACTTGTTGCTGTCACTGCTGCCATTGATGTAGCTATATTTGAACACACAGGAAAACGCGCTTGCTGGTTTGGACCTGCTTTTAAGAGGCGGAAAATTCCCCCTGCAGAATAAAGGTGCGCTTTTACTGGCAGTCTTTGTAAATACCACAGAATATATAATTAGGCACACTTTACGCGTATCCTCCCACCTTTTTGGGTGGAACTCCCACTTTGACCTCCCCATGACCCTCCAACG
The DNA here is from genome assembly GCA_016801145.1 of Umbra pygmaea. Taxonomy (NCBI): domain Eukaryota; kingdom Metazoa; phylum Chordata; class Actinopteri; order Esociformes; family Umbridae; genus Umbra; species Umbra pygmaea. Next base: position 19,870 of record JACXGM010009799.1, on the reverse strand, counting down.
AACGCATATTGAAAGCGCAACTCGTCTCTTGTCGCTCATGTGGCAGGCAATCTGCGATTTTACCCAAGTGCGCCTGGTTTGTAAATAGCCCGCATCAGTTACGTCCGTCTTTGCGACCAGTTAGCGCCTGTAAACAGTTGCAAACAGCTTGATAAATCTAGCCCTCAGTGTTTAAATTCTCTGTTACCTCATAAACAAGCAGATCAACCGCATTATCGCATATTTTTTGTTTTCTCTGTTTTGCCTGACTTAGTGGCTGATCCATGATGGAAAGAGTGGAAGAGGCCCATTCAATCGTGCTGGTATTTTATGGTATAGTGGGTGGGGACAGGCGCTGATTACCTGATGAACTGCGGGTTTGGTACATAACACGCAAACTGCGATTTCACATCAAGCGCTTTCTGCATTTTGGCCATGGCGCTATTAACGCTGCGTTCGCAAATTTTATGTACATATGCCCCTGAGAGTTGAATGGAGAACTGGAGAAAGAGAGGCTTGATAGATGGGTGGATAGCCACGTCTACTGGATCACTCCAAACAACAGGACTATCTGGTCGAATGCAGTTCACACAATTATTTAACCTTATCAATTATATGTTATCTATCGGATCACTTATGTAAGAATGTGTGGAAAACCACTGCCAATATAGCAGGTAGGATATTGCAACATGTAAGGGTTTTATAATCTGTAATTTTGGCTGGTTTTCTGATCCATTGCAGAGGGACCATCCATGTGCAGCACCAAGCAGCAGTGTGCGGGAAATGTCAATGGCGATTAGCATAGGAAGAGGAAAGGGCAGGTCACTCGATACATATTCCACAGCCCATTGGCTCAGCGGCATTAATAATAAAACAACACAATGAAGGGCTTCTCTCTACTCCTCTGCCGTACAGCCGATCCATTGCAAATCAATTGCATTTCCATGTGTGGGTTTGCGTGTGTGTGCACGGACTCATCTGTTTAAAGGGCTCGGCTACTGACCTCAATGAAAGCTTTAGTTGGAATATTTCATTTCACGACACTCTAGCTGTCCTTCTGTCTCTTCCTGTGTTTGTCACCCCTTTCACCCTCAACCACTCCACCTCCTGTCCACCACCCTGACTGCAGTTTTGTTTGCGACGAGACTGCGAGTAGTAGATGCATGTTTGTGCATACTAAGTCAAGGAGTGCTGTGCCTGCATTTCCCCTGACTATTCCAAAACTGTGAGTGCCCGCTCTCCTATTGTTCTAAACAGGCCTATGTAAGCACTGAGCTGTCATTGAATGTGATGCAGACAGATGGTGGTGGTTATTTAAAAGTTCAAACCACTGGCCTATGAGGTATGACACCCTAAACAAAGTTGAGCAACGTTTTGATGGAGAGGAAGGCTAGAAGACTGGTCGTTAGCAAATAAAGTAATGTAAATGTAATGCATTGCAGCACGCGTGTGGTGTTTTAATTTTGCACTGCCTGCATATGCAGTATAACTAGTTGCAGGTCATTTAGTGGGACAATTGAAACAGCTCAGAGATGTGAAATCATGTAACAACATAGCACATTTGACATTCCACAAGATTTTGTTCATAATTTCCTTAGAACTCTCACTGGATTTACAGCTACTCACTGTTTGAAACTATTAAAACATCAGCCCCAAAATCTCCTGAATTACGTTTGGAGGGAACTCAATTTTAAACGCCATTACGTGGAATATGAACATATGAGATCAGCAATTAGGTGAAAATTTACGTTTTAAGCACTGTCACAGATCATGATTGTAGTAGGTGTTAAAATGCATAAATATTTGCTAGGGCAGGGGTTGTGAATGGTGGATGGGCGTCTAAGTTCGTGACTGTCAACCCAGATGGAAATGTTTTTTTCTCCATTCTTGCGTGATGCACATGTTTCTCAGTGGTTTTCATCCATCTCCTCGGGGGACACCAGACGTTCCAGAGTTTAGCTGTAGCCATTGAACTAGCCCACCGGATTCACTAATCAAGGACCTGGTGATTGTAAAATGAGATTAATCAATCCTCACATTGAATCTGCCGCAATGAAATGTGAAATTGCATTGTAATAGAAGGACACATGTAGCCTAACAGTAAAATGTGCAGCTGAAATGGAAAGAAATTGAACTATTTTGGCATATAACATAATTCATGTTTTAAAATGACTTCCCTGAGAATGGACAGTAACTCAGGGGAATTTCTGAGATATACAGTTGTAAAACATATAGATTTTTCTTTATTTCAATGTCCACTTTGAATGCTAATACAAACTGCAAGACAAGGTATCAATTATTTAATAGCTCAAAAGTGAGATCTTTTTTAACCAGGTCAAATGGGTGGGTGTTGGACGCATAATATATTGATTATAGATCGCAGAGCAGATACTGTTCTGTATTCTCACCAGACCTTTCTGAGAGCCAACATTACATTCATGAAAAATGTATTGCATCATGCTACAAAGCAAAGTTGAGGAGACTACAATGTTCTCGTCCTTTTCTAAGGTCATGATAAAATTGACAGTTCCCAGTCTGCCATGTAGCTTTTTCAGAGCTGTTATCGATGTCCATACTTCCCAGCATGTTGTTCTGACTCCTATTCAAATCTGTCTTAACACAATACTCTCAGCCCCTCCTATTTGAGGTGAACCTTAACAAGAACAGTATTTATGGGAATCTTTCTTTGTGATGTCACCGCATGAAACCTTTCTTGTGTTTTCCTGTAGTGCAATTTTGTTTAGCTTACGCTTGTGGGTTGCAATTCAGAATGTTTTTTTTACTATTTCTTTGTTGCACGTGGTTACATCTCTCTCATATGCTGACATGGAAACACACACACATACACACTACACCGTTTGGCCTTTCATCCTTTTACACACTTCCACATTCTGGAATATAGCATCATGCTTTTATTAATGTGTATAAGTGGATTGACAACCCCTGCTCCATTCTTCACCCATCCTGACCCTATGCGCCCCCCCTCCTCGCTCACTGTGACCTTTAGAAAGACCAGCTGTTCCTCTGCACAGGATGTGACTGAAAAGGGGGCTCTCCCAGACACACATTGATTAGAGAAGCATTAATCAAGCTTGGGGATTATCCCCAGCATGGAAAATGTCGCTTTCTATAGTAAACCAATTACACTTTTTTACAAGATGGGAAGGTTAACTGGCTGGATGAGCAATCTGTTTATATCCTTGACACAGGAGTTCTGGAGACATATTGAAGGAGTGGAGACTGAAGAAGAATGGGGCATTCTGGAAGGGGCATATGGATGTGGGGGGGGGGGTAGAGAGAATCAGGAAAAAACATACAATTATATTATTGGCTATTAAAGTTAATTGGGGAGGTTGATGTGAAAGGTCTATGGGAGGCAAGGATGCATGATGCTGCCCTTGCTTTTTCCACAGATTACTGTTTTTCCTTCAAGCTGTACTGGTCAGGACGTGAGAGCAGGATGTGTGTGTGTGCGTGCGCGTAGAACGGCCAGTGCGGGTCTGCGTGTGTGTGCGTGTGCTTGTGCGTGTGTGTTTGATGAGGGATGAAGAGCGTCGAAGGAAAAGGTTCCGTCTCCAATTCAATGGGTCTCATTCCAATAATGACCACTGCCCTGAACTCCAACTTAATGATCCCTCATCATTTCAGAGGAGCCTAATTTAACCTTGTAAAGATAAACATCCGCTCATTAGCGCATCACCACCTCATGCAGTCATATCCATCAAGATGATTTCAATTAGCTTGTCAAGCCTTCGATAATGGCGACAGCTTCTAGTTTACGGAGCCGAACCTGTCTGTTATTTCTCCTCTTCAATTTGTGTAGATGTTTATATGTGATGGGACACTCCAGAAAAGGGATAGCTGGTATTATATCTACATGCTAGACATTTTTCATTTAGACATTAAAGAGTGTGCACTAAAGGCTCCTACTATATTAATAATGTGGGGAAATGCTTTACTTGTAGACCGACAACAGTGTTTGCTGGAGCCAGAAAATCTGAGCTGGGATTTTTGGGATTTGCTTTCATGCTTTGCTACATTCATTGGAGACCCAGCAAGCTGCCACGCTTTCTCTCTCCCAAGTCTTTGAAGTGGAAATGCGGGACTTGATATCTTGTTTTAAAGGGGGTAATTGACTCAGACACAGGCGGCAGTCAGTACCTCGACTCATTCATGATTGATTACCACTTGTTTTTTGAAATATGCAGCAACCGTTCATTATTCATTTATCGCCTAACCTGCGAGTTATAGTGACAAATCTACCCTGTTGACCGCCTGCTCCAGCCCAGACAGATGATCAACTTCAGGCTGTAGACTTTAGTTAAAGAATAAGATTATCTTGAGACAAGTCGTTTGAGGCAATGTTAGAGCAAGAACAAGTAACATGAGTATTCCAGACTGACTGGAATGAAGAGGTGTTCCCGCTCCTTTTAGAATAAAATATTATGACAGATTCTTCTGTGGTTCATTGATCCACTGTAGAGAAAAGAGCAACATTTAAAAAGGTCACCATGTAGGGTATTAATGGACCGACAAATAGCAAATATCTTCATTCCCATGTTAATGGTGCACCTCCGATCTCAAGAAACTTTGACGAGTATAGCACACACACACACAAAAGATAGATGACTGTTGTACATGTACATTCAGTACAGATAACAAACCCTGTTTGAAAAACAGCAAAGCTCAAGCTGTTGCGTTGTATCCCAGCTTCAAGCACAGAACACTGGTGCTGTCCGTGGTCCTGAATCTGACTTGGATGTGCAGTATACAGTAAAACAGGTCCGTCTAACCCGGAGTGTTTAGCAAAATCTAATGTATTCATCTCCACATACATTTCTAATGACCTGCGGTGAGTAATGAGGTCCCAGACTGGCCCAGCGGTCCCCTCATGTCAGCCATGGTGACAGACCCTCTCAACCTCTCCGCTGGTGGCCGGTCCCTCGGTGGGACTGAGACATGATCTGCTCTGCATGCAGGCCCCCTGCTGACACCCCAGTCTGGCTGACTGATCGCCTAAATACCCCCCTATAACACCTCTATTCTCCTCCAGTCACTTTACCCCTATTGTTGAGGCCGATTAAAAAAATATATATAAATGCATTTTTTTCACCCTTTTTATGCCCCTATTTTCTCCCTTCCCATGTGTCATCATGTTCAACCATTATATCTACTGCCCTGTTGCTCCACAATAAGAGCTTATGATCACAGAAAGCCTTCAGCCTAAGCCCTGAAAAGTTATTGTTTTTTTCCGCACAGCTTCTCTAGTGAGGAATTCACAATGGTCAAGGCATGAGAGGTTAAGCTCACTAACTTGATGGCCTCAGTACTGAAGTTGTTGGAGCACGTTGAGCATTGCTGGTAATGGCTCACCTCTCTCTGGGAGGTTGGTCATTTTGCATCAATCCTGGGGCTTCCTTATCATTTTTCTACTTGAGGCAAAATCAATGCCCAAACCTTAGTGGTCAGAGCAGTCCTATGAAAGTGACCCTTAGACCACCATGGCATTAACTTCTAGATTTTTTGGTGGGTGTCATGATGAAAGAAAATGAATACCAAACAAGCATTTGTCCACATCGAACGTCTGTGAATGCATCACATAATGTTCTGCCCATTCTGCTAATGTTGGCTGCAACATTTTCAAACGTGACATCTTATTTAAAACATTGAAACCAAAAATCTATGTAATAGACAATAATTGGATGACACAGTTGTACTTTTCTTGTATTCAATGTTGTTGGTGTTAGGTCATGTTTGAACTATTTTGATATCATGTTCTGTACCATGTCTTGTACGATGTTTTGTCCCCAGAAAGATAAGCTGGTTCCTTTAGCAGCTACAAAGGATTATAATAAATCTTAAATCTTTGTTAAATTTGTTCAGGCAATATAATTAGCGCAAACCTTTACAGTGCGCCTTAAGTAAAAAACGAATCAAACGGATACATTGACAGTTAGCTGGAAACCTTTAGAAAATGTTCATATCCTCAGTGATGTCTTCCCATCCAGGGTAGGGGGGGAGGTGGAGACCATGAAATATACATTAATGTGATCAGTGTGACAAGAAGAACAGTACATGATTGACAAACAAATGTCACAGCTGACTCAGATGAACAGCACTGCTTGAGAAAAGATAAGGCCGGTGACCTTGACAGAGTCAGTTTATCTGTGTGTATGGGTGTGCTTTTCTTTAAATGTGAGTGAGGTGCATGTGTGTGTTTGCCTCAGGGAATACTGACTTGAAATTCTCTTGCAGGCCAAAACGTGTAGTCTACACCGCCTGCCTCTTCAATAGTCATTGTCATCCACTCTGCTTTTGGCAACTGGAGGAAGAAGTGGCTGTTTAATCTGGACTCGTCACCTGTCTAGACATCAGAAAGATAGCATCAGCAGTTTTAATCCTAACCTGAGAGTCTGATAGAGAGATATTTCAGAACCTTGCACTCCGATAACTAAAAGGCAATTTATTAAAAGAAATGCCTGACAGAGAAATGTGACTGATAAATGTAATAGCTGCATAATATTTTAAGATATCAAACAATAATAAAAAAAATATTTACATTAATTATATTAAACCTATTTAACTTTGTTGATAATGACAGGAAAAATACAAAAACTGTGTTTTAGGAATAGTAAACCTTCTGAACTAGGAAATTGGATCCAGTGGTTGAAAATATACACAAATAATAATAAAACAAAATGTGTTTGCATATTGCCGCATAATTGAGATTTTACAATATCTATCATTTGTAGTTTAGAAATCAGTATTTTCAAACCAGACTGTATATACAAAACAATAAAAGAATAAATGTGAAATTTGCCCCGCTTGGACAAATGAATTTAAAGATACACTCACCTAAAGGATTATTAGGAACACCCCTTCAATTTCTCCTTAATGCAATGATCTACTCAACCAATCACATGGCAGTTGGTTCAATGCATTTAGGGGTGTGGTCCTGGTCAACACAATCTCCTGAACTCCAAACTGAATGTCAGAATGGTAAAAAGAAAGGTGATTTAAGCAATTTTGAGCATGGCATGGTTGTTGGTGCCAGACGGGCCGGTCTGAGTATTTCATCTGCTCAGTTAGTGGGATTTTCACGCACAAGCATTTCTAGGCTTTACAAAGAGTGGTGTGAAAAGGGAAAAACATCTAGGATTCAGCAGTCCTGTGGGCGAAAATGCCTTGTTGATGCTAGAGGTCAGAGGAGAATGGGTCGACTGCTTCAAGCTGATAGAAGGGCAAGTTTGACTGAAATAAACACTTGTTACAACCGAGGTATGCAGCAAAGCATTTTGTGAAGCCACAACACGCACAACCTTGAGGCGGATGGGCTACAACAGCAGAAGACCCCACCGGGTACCTCCCATCTCCACTACAAATACGAAAAAGAGGCTACAATTTGCAAGAGCTCACCAAAATTGGACAGTTGAATACTGGAAAAATGTTGCCTGGTCTGATGAGTCTCAATTTCTGTTGAGACATTCAGATGGTAGAGTCAGAATTTGGCGTAAACAGAATGAGAACATGGATCCATCATGCCTTGTTACCACTGTGCAGGCTGGTGGTGGTGTAACGGTTTGGGGGATGATTTCTTGGCACACTTTAGGCCCCTTAGTGCCAATTTGGCATTGTTTAAATGCCACGGCCTACCTGAGCATTGTTTCTGACCATGTCCATCCCTTTATGGCCAACATGTACCCATCCTCTGATGGAATGTCACAAAGCTTGAATCATTTCAAATTGGTTTCTCGAACATAACAATGAGTTCACTGTACTAAAATGGCCCCCACAGTCACCAGATCTCAACCCAATAGAGCATCTTTGGGATGTGGTGGAATGGGAGCTCCGTGCCCTGGATGTGCATTCCACAAATCTCCATCAACTGCAAGATTCTATCCTATCAATATTGGCCAACATTTCTAAAGAATGCTTTCAGCACCTTGTTGAATCAATGCCACGTAGAATTAAGGCAGTTCTGAAGGCGAATGGGGGTCAAACACAGTACTAGTATGGTGTTCCTAATAATCCTTTAGGTAAGTGTATATAGTATAGCACCTTTAAGAAAGTGGATTAATAATAAATTATGTTTATGTCAGTGATCATCTGCCAGTTTTTCCAAACATACATAGCTACACTAAGACCAGAAAAGACAACAAAATGTGCACAATGACCAGACACAGAACCAAAGAAAATATCAATACTGTCAGAAGTATTCTAGACGTAGAAGGTTTCACATTCTCAGCATAGGTGTAACAATGTGGAAAGTGGTATTGTCAACATTCAATGTAACTCAATGTATGGCCCTGTTCTCTTTGGGCGGGCTTGTTCCAAGCAGAGCGGAGAGAGAGGAGACCAAGGCAGGTAGATGGTGGTTGTTTCATTTAATAACAAATGCTTCAGGAAGAACAGAAAGCATTTACAACAACGTTGCAGGGTACACTCGAAGTAAATGGCACAATGAGTATATGGATACAAATAAAATACAACGTGCTCTAAAGCGGCACAAACGCTTCCACTAAATCCATAAAGAGCGTACGCAATATTCATATACTTCATGACTCAACACAGTAAAAACAGCTGTGTTAAATCAACACCCTAAGTGTTAAATGAACACTCTTCAGTGTCAATTTGGACCTATATAAACACTGAGAGTGTTACAGAAGCAGAAAACAAATATAAGATACAAAAAAAACTGTCCGAAATCATGAGAAGCAATAAAAAAAATATTACATTAAACACTGGAGGACAACAGAATCAATAAAAGAAACACTTGGAAGGTGTTGAAAGATATTATCAAGAATAAAAAATACAAAAGAGGAGACTAACTATTATTTAATTAAAAACAATACAGCGGTTAAGGATATGAACTTAGCTGTAAATTAATTTAATTATTTTTTTGTTGGAGTTGGTCCAGGTTTAGCTGGGCAGTATAAATGATGAGCTAAGCAAGAATGTAAATATCAATGAATCTATGTTTGTTATTAAGGGTGATGAAAACTGATAAAAAAGAAATTATTGACATTTTAAAACATTTAAGAGTAAAAAGTCCACCGACTGGAATGGTATTGACATGTTTATGGTGAAAAGTATTATTGTTTGTGTTGTTAAACCTGTAACACATATAATAAATCTCTGAAAACTAGAGTTTTTCCAGATAAAATGAAAATGGCAAAGGTGATACCAATATACAAGGCTGGTGATAAACATTTACTTTCAAACTACAGACCTGTTTCACTGCTCTAATTCTAAAAAAAAAAGAAAAAATATTTACTACAATGCTCAACAACTTCATTAATAAACACAATATACTGTATGATCAGCAATATGGTTTCAAGGCTAATAGGACAATTTCACATGCACTTATACAATTTGTGGTAGAAATAACATCAGCTATGGAACAAAAAAGAATATGCAGTGTGGATATTCTTTGGATCTTAAGAAAGTATTTAATACAGTAGACCACAATTTATTGATCATGAAATTACATAAATATGGAATTAGGGGGACTGCACTTTCTTGGTTAAATAGATACCTACATAATCGACAACAATATGTTGAATTGCAAAACCTTAAATCAAAGTTAAAGAAAATCACCTGTGGGGTCCCCGAGGGGTCAGTGTTGGGACCATTGTTGTTACACTTGTATATAAATAATGTATGTGAGGTGTCAAAACGTGAAACGGTCAGAAACAGACTCCATGAGGGTGGTATGAGGGCCCGACATCCACAGGTGGGAGTTACAGCCCAACACCGTGCAGGACGTTTGGCATTTGCCAGAGAACACCAAGATTGGCAAATTCGCCACTGGCGCCCTGTGCACTTCAAAGATGAAAGCAGGTTCACACTGAGCACGTGTAATGGTGTGGGGTGGCATTTCTTTGAGGGGCCGCACAGTCCTCCTTTTGCTCGCCAGAGGTAGCCTGATTGCCATTAGGTACCGAAATTAGATCCTCAGACCCCTTGTGAGACCATATGCTGGTGCGGTTGGCCCCGGGTTCCTCCTAATGCAAGACAATGCTAGACCTCATGTGGCTGGAGTGTGTAAGCAGTTCCTGCAAGAGGAAGGCATTGATGCTATGGACCGCCCGTTCCCCAGACCTGAATCCGATTGAGCACATCTGGGACATCATGTCTCGCTCCATCCACCAACAGTCTGCACTGTTGTTGCACCACAGTCTGTCCAGGAGTTGGCGGATGCTTTAGTCCAGGTCTGGGAGGACATCCCTCAGGAGACCATCTGCCACCTCATCAAAAGCATGCCCAGGCATCGTAGGGTGGTCATACGGGCATGTGGAGGCCACACACACTACTGACTCTCATTTTGACTTGTTTTAAGAACATTACATCATGTAAAGACGAAAGTATTTCATACGATTAGTTAATTCATTCAGATCTAGGATGTGTTATCTTAGTGTTCCCTTTATTTTTTTGAGCAGTGTATTTACTGTTTGGAAGTGTGGAGAAATACATACAGAACAAACACTGAACCTATATTTATTCTTCAAAAGAGAGCCGTAAGAATTGTAAATAAAACCATTTATAGAGCACCAACTAATCCACTTTTCAACTACAAGAACTGAAATTTAGAGTATGGTTGACTTTAAAACTGCACAAATCATGTACAAAATAAACAATCAACAGCTATCGAACATTATCCAAGAGTTGTTTCAAATGAAAGACGGCAAACATCACTGAAGAGGAACTCTTGTATTCCAAAGGAAACATATAAGAACAAAGGCTAAATATCACTGCATCACAACCAAAGAAGTTGATTCATGGAACAGCTGCAGTGAAGAGATGAAATCATGTACAACAATCAGCAATTTTAAGAGACTATTTAAAATGAAAATATTTAATGGATACAAAAAGGACTTGAGGTGATAGTAATGTATACTGACTGTATGGTTCCAGGTCTTATATACCAAGTCTAGTTTGGATGGGTTATTATTCGGTTTGATATAGATAGATGGAAACAAAGAAGACATATTTAAAATAAGTATATAAATAAGCACAAAGTGTTTTTGTATTTAACTAAAGGATAAACATATAAAAAGGTGGTAAGACCAGATTTTTTTTTATCTTCTTCCTACTCCTTTTTGAACATGGGAATTTTTTACTTGAACCACTTAAAAGAATCTTGGAAGATTGTGCTGAGATGTACATGTACTTATATAGCTGATATTTTTATTTTATTATATATATGTATGTATATATATTTTTTTACATGTTCAAAATAAACTATTACTACTACTAATATTGACTGTACTAAATCACAGAAAACAATGGTATAGTAATTTCAGCAATTTTGTTTGGAAACAGTTATACTGTATTAATGAATGTCAAATTTTAAAACAATGAAAGTCCTTTCCTGTTTTATATACTTCACTTACTGTAGAATGTAGATATTCAATAGTTTTAGTTTAAGAGAAAATCGTTGTTTGTACAGTTCAAAATCATATTCTTGTTCATTAAAAAATTAGTGAACGAATGGATGTAGTTTGAGGTTTTCTGTTTTCATGCAAGGGATTCCAATCATACAGCAACCAGAGCCACATATACACATATCTGTTCATACATTCATAGATGTAAAGTATAAAAAATTCAGTTAAGGAAAAGCAATCACTGGTGTACAGGTGCATCATTTTTTATCAGAACCAGCAGTACCTTGTTTAATCACTGCCCCGAGGACTCATTTCTCTTATCTTACAAAAGTAAATTGCAGAAAAGCTTTGCTTCAAATGTTTTTTTTGAAAAGCATATGGCTGACAGTATGGCTGACAGTGTTCTTTTTAAAATTGTATTATTTTAAAGAACACACCACACAGAAATGAATAGTTTATTAAACTGCTAAAGCAAAATAGTATAACTGAAACAGTATAATAATAACAGTGTTAGAAAAAAAGAATCCAAAAAGAGTTCTTCACCTTTTTCGTAGGAAATCCCTTTATGGTTCCCAGATTAAGCATTTTCTTTCATTAATAGCAAAATTGCTTCATCTGGGAACCATAAGTGTATACCTATAGGAAGAACAAAATATAATTTGTTTGGATCTGTGTAGTGTAAATGTAACTACTAGAACAAGGGGGTATAACAAGATAACCCATGCAGATACAGCAACATAGTTTGCTACTGTAGCTAAACATAGCTTTGCTCTAGCTTTCCGGGGTGCTGAAACTAGCGGAGACAAATGTGAATTACACAGATAGAAAGCAAATGTGTTTTAATTCAAAGAAACATGTGAACAAAATGATACTGCCACGGGGGTAGAATGGCAAATAGCAATACTTCTTCTCAACACACACACACACAGACAGGAGACAGGAAACAATGACAGACAGCTGACAACACCAACAAGAGAATGAAATACACTTAGTAATTGGATTAGTGGAATCAGCTGGTGAATAAATGGAAAGGATGTATTGGTACAAAGCAGAGATGCTCATAAGTCCAAGTCAAGTCTCAAGTCATTTAGCTACTGTAGAGTCCAAATCACGTCTCAAGTCTCTCGTGGTTATAATTTGTGTTGTATCACCTGCTGCGTTCCATCCAGGCTGCTTAGAACACTACATAGCTGTATATAAGTGATTCAAAGCATGTAAAATGTTATTATGTTATCTATTAGAATACAGTGTCAGCTTTGATTAGTTGTTTGGTACATAATCAGTGTAAACAGGCTATTGTAATATGACAAAAAACACCAGGAATGCTTTACTTTAAAGTTCACATGTGCACTACCTTTCCCTATCTGATCCACTACCGTAGCATTTTGCCAAATAAGCACCTCTGTATATACTGACTTGAAGAGTATTATATGTATTTTTTGAATATATTATTCACCAACTGTTATTTGCACTGTTACCATTTGCACAGTCATACTAGTGTTAACTTATTCATTGTATTTGCCTTCCACCTTGTATAATAATTAAATCTACCTCTGAATCTCTGATTTCTTTGCACTAATTGTACATGTACTTACATCTACCTCGTTCAATTTCTGACTGTATTTTTTTATCTTTATCCTTACCCTACCCTTTGTGTAATTCTTGTGTACTTGTATTCGTGTAACACTGTCTGTACTTGCACCTTTTTGCTTTATCTTGGCCAGGCAGGTCGCCGTTTTAAATGAGAAATTGTTCGCAACGTGCCCACCTGGTTAAATAAAGGTTAAATAAATAAAAATAAATCAAGTTAATGACTGTATTTTGCCTTATAACATGGACATACAGTACAGTTCGGACCAAATATTGAGGTACTAAAGAAAAAAGAACTAGTGCAATGCCTTGGACAACTTATGAAAACATTAGATTTTTCACAAAAACTTAAGCGTGATCATCGTACTGTGAAGAAATGTATGGCTGATTCAGAACAAAGATGGGTTTGTGCGGATAAAGTTATAATGAGCAAGGTTACTGCCAGACAAATTTATCAGATTAAGAGAACAGCTGATAAAATGCCATTGCAAAGCAGCAAACACATATTTGAAGCTATTATTTTCTAAGCGTTCTTAAAACATCCCACACTGTCTAAAATCAGCTTATTACTATTTATGTTTTTTGTTTAGATTGCAATTATTGGCAATTATTGCTGGCACTTTAAATTGCCTGTGGATTTTGGAGGATATCATGATTGACATGAGAAGTGCTTGAGAGGCTAGTTGAGTCTGACTGCTTTATATCGTAATTATAGAGGGCTGCAGATGAATGCATATGTCAGGGACATCTCAATCAGCCCCTTCTGACTATGTGAATGTCAGGTCAGGAATTTGTACTTTTTCGAGAAAAGAAAAGATTTAAGATGGCACAAGCAGATCTCTGTAATCACAACACTAGGCTTAAAGGACATTTTCACTCTAAATCAGCTTCTGAGGTCCTTTTTTCATAGCAAACGTCTACTGATCAACAGTCTGAGTGCACCACCTCGGCAACCAGGGAGACAGACAGAATGCACTGTATTCACCTCCAGTGCATCTGCACTTCATCCCCTCAACCCCACCACTATTTAAACACTGGTTTTGCTGTGTATGTTGTGTTTAATTGTCACAGTCGTCCCCTCAGAGGAGCTGGAGTAGGCACACCCAATCTTTTTCCATTTGTGTTCAGTGTCAGACCTCTGACATGACTGTTCACACATTCTTGTATGTCCAGTAGATCTCATTCAATTATCTACCAGCTGAATCCACTTATGTTGCTATTGGTCTATTAAAGACGTTTGAGTGTTTGTTAGCTGTCGTTCATTGTCCTATGTATTCATATGTGTAGAGGTATTCTTTGCAACTGATTGTAGTCCTTTTACTTTCAAATACGTTTTACATTAAATCATTGTTTACTTTATTCAACCTTTGTATCTGCGTTCGTTTATTCTCAAAGATCCGACTCGGACCTCAGATATGGTGTCACTTCCACACTTCAAGCGTTTTGGTATGTTTTGTTTTTACTGATGCTAAATCTTGCATAAGCTAGTAAGCTACTAGCTAGTGAAAATACAAGAAATATTGTAACATTTACAACCAATAATACAAGAGCTATATGCCCTATATTGTTTCAGTAGGTACAGATTTAAACAATCTGTCACCAATACATTTAGAAATTAAGTTAAAATTATCACAACTCACTTAGCCCTTGGTCTACTAGCTATCAATACACCTTAAATAATAAAACTGACAATGAGTCACAATATCATTTGAGATCTATAATATGCCCTAACTTGCTTCAGTAGGTACAGACCATAATCACTGACACATTTAGAAAGAAAGTTTAAATTATCACAATATACATAAATGAGACATGCTAAATTGCCTATTCTCTTAAAGTAAGTAGCTAATTTAATGTATTTTTTACTAATTTAATACTCACCATGTAGATTGATACTTATATACCACCTAGCTAGTTAACATTCATACATGCTTAGCAATATTCTGTCAACCTTCATTATTTATTTACCTGTCATTTTTCCAAGTATGTCCACTAAGCAGTATCCATTCCCAGCAAAGTTAATTGGCTATCGTAGTCTTCAATTAGGACCTAGCAATTTCACATATTTTCTACTGACACTTTCAATGAATACCACTCACCATGTAGATCAGCCGCAGTCGGTGGATCTTAATTGGGGAAGACGGGCTTGTACTACGCTCGGGACCGGATTGAATGGAATGTTGCGCAACGCACAAAACCCAGTGTTTTTTTGTTTTGCACACTGGGTTTTGTGCATTGCGCACCATTCCATTCACTCCGGTCCCGAGCGTAATACGAACCTGTCCTCCCCAACTAAGATCCACCGACCGCGGCTGATGTAGATTGATACATATATCACTTATCTAGTTAACATTCATACATACTTAGCAATATTCTCAACATTCAGTATTAACTTTAGGTTGTCATCAAAGTATTTAAACAAAAAAATCCAATGATTTTCTGTTATCGTTAAACAGCCTGGGCCAGACTGGTTTTTACAGGATAATGAGCCCTTCCCATATTCCTTCCTTACTGTATTCCAGCTCAAACTTATTGTTGGATATTACCAATCAATTATTGATCAAAGTTGAAATGGTCGAGTTCTTCATGTATTTCCTCACTTGCATTCACCATTGTTGGAAAAAAAATCCCACTCTAACTCTTTGTATACAGCTTTGTAGCTATTTAATGGAAGAATGCAAGAGTATTATTCCTGCACAAAGTTCACATTATTATCTAATCAACTCGATTCAGCGCTGTGACAAAAAACAAGATACAGACTTCCTTCCTTCCCAAACCACATGTTGCCTAAGCCACTGATTATTTTTTGCACTGTTCGCCCAACACAGAACCATTTAGTCAGATCATGCATGGGATGTATAATGGCTAAGCTGATAACTTCAAGCCACTGAGGGGCTGCTATATGGACTTAAAACAATCAGTCCATGGCTAGTAAATTAGCTGACACACTCTCTACTAACTGACACCATTCAGTAGCTTCCTGTTGATATAAAAGACTCCGATAGTTATTTTTGCATTTGATGGCCATGTATTAATCACAATGTTCTTCATATGAACCTGCAAGAATCCATGTGTCCATTAAGCTTCATCAACAAGAATTTACATTTTCCCATAAGCGTTGTGGTGTGTGTAGCGATATGATGCGGTCAAAAAATATTTGTGCTCCTTCGATTAATAGTACCCTCCTTTTACCTGTTGAAAGGTTCCTACCTAAATAAACAAAATCAAAAGCAGTGACATCAGTGGACAATGGGTGTCCTACAACCAAAACAAATTAAAATGGCTCTTACATACCAGACCCTAATTGTAATGACATACAGGCATGACAATTCAAGCCTTCAAAAAGTAAAAAGCCATGATCAAGAGAGAAGTAGTGTTACGTTTGCCTCCCCAGGAGGGGAGTGGGATGTCACTACCACTGTCCAAGGCCACACTGTGGCCAGCAAAGGATGTATGGGGTCTTAGGTGCAAGCAAGGACACAGAAACAAAGTACCTTTTCACAATAGGGATGTTATTAGCCAAGGTAAATTTAATTAAATAATAATTTTGTGAGGAGAGGCTGAGCTGACCCAAAGCAAAAAAACAATACAAAGTCCCCACCCCTAACCTGCACTAAACTAATACACACCAAACTATACTAACTAGCATGCAATTCAGGTGCTCTAACCAAAGAACAGGGGGTGGGCGCTCAGATCTACCCTGATGTGTATAACAGGGGAGTATCCCTACGGGTGGTGTATGCCCAAGGGCGTCTGGCCTGACACTCCCCATGTGCCTCCTCTCCCCCTCTGGGAACCAAAAGAGAACAAAGTTAATACACTTCACAATTTACAAATACTTATAACACACCAGAGACACCACTAGCACACTAAATAGGCCTATCACTCACTAACAAATAACAATCAAAGCACTCTTTCTCAAAATACTACCAAACACAGAGCAAACCAACAGAGCATCTGCTTGTCAAACTAGAGAGCGCTCAGGCACAGACCAACCACATGAGCAGCCAGCGAGAGAGGGAATGAACAACAAATGGCACTTTTTATAGATGATGTGATTGCTGTTGATTGATGAAACCAGGTGTATGAGATAACGGAGGGGAGGAGTCAGTGATAAGTGATGTGATCAGCTGAACCAGGGCCACCTGTGGGAACACACAAACTGAACACAAACAAACACCCAGAGAACCGAAACACAGCACAGAAGACACTAACACAGACTAGGGCACACAAAACATAAAAACTGAGACTGGGGGACGTAAAAATTAGACTCCTTTCTGGTTTCCCAAAGCACACATTTGTAATGCACTACTAAGCTGTACCCTTATGTAGCAGGCTCATTTTAGTCACAGACCTTGTAATTACTCCAGAATTTTTCTGTAGATGCACTGAGCAAACAAGTCCATTTTGTCCTGGAAAGCCTTCAACACTCTTCCAAGTGGCCAGGAGCCCCATGGGGCACATGGATCCATTATAACAATATTATCTCCTGGTTTTAGGTTTCTCTTTTTTTGTTTCCACTTTTGCCTTTCCTGCAGCAAAGGTAGATATTCTCGTATCTGATGTTTCCAGAAAAGATCAGAGATGTACTGAATGTGAAATGAATGTGCCTCCATTTTCTCTTCACAAATACAGATCATTCAAACAATCCAGGCAGCAATGATGGTTTTCCTTTCATTAGGAGAATAGGATTGGGATTCAGTGGCTCAAGATCATGTGGATCATCCGACAGCTTGGTGATAGGCCAATCATTTGAAATGGCCTCAGCCTCACACTATGAAGCCCATCATCTTCCAACATCTGCTGTCGAAGAACGGAACTGAGGATTCTACTTATCATTCAGATTACACCTGCAGGAGGATTAAAACACCACATGACTCCATGTTGCTGCAACATTCCTTGAATCTGTGCATAATTCAGAGTTGACAGAGCCTTCCTTAGCTCTTTTTTTGCTCATTTAATGTTACTTGCATTGTCAGATTGGATGTGAGCAACTTGACCTCTCCTATCAATACAACAATGCAAAGCATTAATACATGCGTCTGTATCCAGAGTGTTTCCAGATGCACTGCTCTGCTTGTCATGCAAGTAAATAGCGCTTAACTCTTCCTTGACCCCCTTCAGCCCCCAGCCATGCCCTAGATACCCTATGTGAAATGACAGCCCCCCCCCCCCCCACTTCAGCCAGGACCTCAGTGATCACTGCCTCATTGATTGCATCCATAATTGGTCAGTAGTCAAACTACCACCCCTAATCACTGTGCAACGTTCTCTGAAACACTAGAGTTAAAATGCATTCCGAATTGACACAACAGATCTGACCACCCTGGCCAAGCACAAAAACAACCTGTGGCGTACTGCTTTAGCCACACAAAATCTATATGATATACATCTTCAGGGAAGTAAGGAACCGGTACACACAATCCATCAGGAATGCCAAGACTAGCTTTATCAAACAGAAATTCACAACCTGTAGCACCAGTTCTAAAAAGTAATGGGGATACTGTTAAGACCATGGAGAATAAGAACACCTCCTCCCAGCTGCCTAGCGCGCTACACCTAGGTAACATTATCACTACTGTCAAAACTGCTATAGTCGAAAGTGTCAATAAGCATTTTGCTGTGGCCGGTTATGCATTCCACCTGGCTACCCCTACCACGGCCAACGGACTTACCTCAGCCAATGGCCCCTCACCCCCTGCAGCACCATGTCCTAGCCACCCTAGTTTCTCCTTCACCCAAATTCAAATAGCTGAACTGTGAAAGCCAGACCCTTACAAATCAGCTGGGCTAGATATCCTGGACCCATTCTTCCTAAAACTCTCTGGAACAGTAATTGCAACTCCTATTACTATGTTTAATCCCTCTCTCGTATCCTTAGAGATCCCAAATCATTGGAAAACATCCACAGTCATTCCTCTCTTCAAACGGGGGGACACCCTAAATTTTACAGACCCATCTCCAGTCACTCTAAAGCCAAATTAACAATCATATTACCAAACATTTAGATTCCCACAGCACACTCTCCGCTATTCAATCAAGTTTCCGAGTCGGTCATGGTTGCAAAACTCAATGTTTTACATGATAATACAACCACCATTGATAAAATACATTACAGTGCAACTGTCTTTATTGACCTGGCCAAGGCTTGGCAGACTAAACAGCCTCGGTTTCTTGATTATAACTGCCTCGATTGGTTCAACAACTAATTTTCTGACAGGATTCAACACGTAAGAACTGAGGGCCTGTTGTCTGGACCCATGGATGTCTCTATGGGGGTGCCACAGGGTTTGATTTTTGGGCCAAAACTATTCTCTGTGTATATCAATTATGTCATTCTTCAAGGCATCCTGCACCAATGCTGCCAAACACACCCTTGTAAAAAATGACTAACTTACCAATCCTAGACTTCGGTGATGTCATATACAGAACTGCCTCTACCTCCCTCCTGAATAAGTTAGATGTGGTCTATAACAGTGCCATCCGGTCAGGGGCGGACTGGCCATCTGGCATACCGGGCACTTTCCCGGTGGGCCTATGCGAATTTTGGGCCTACCCAATTGCCAACTAAAAAAAAAAGATCGGCGGCCCATTTTTTTTTATTGACACTGGGCTGCTGGACCAAAACATTTTGGTCAAAAATATCATATATAGGCTAGTTTTTTTTTCTGACAGATACAGCCCATTTAGCATGTAGATCAGCGGCCCATTGGTTCAGGCATGGTTCTAGCAGGGGCCAAACACGTTCGTCTGGCAAGACTATCTTATTTAGGCAACACAAACTCTGATTTGTCCTTTCAGAATAATAGCGCTTGTTTTAATTCATTTCAATAATCATTGTGAAGTCATTACAAAGCTAGTGAATTGTAACCAAATGCAATTGTATTATGTGTAAAGAAACAAGAGTATATGATTGC
>JACXGM010009798.1:14769-27298 GCA_016801145.1 Umbra pygmaea | reverse complement strand
CAGGGTATATGGTTCGAGTATTGTAGTGTACTGTATGCATTTACATCACTTACAATTAATAAAATTCATGAAGCAAATCCTATGCAGGGTTGGCCCAAATACTAGGGGGTCCGCGGGCATGCCCCCCTGAAGAAAATATTGAAAAATAACCCCTTAAATGATTACATCTGATGACTTTTATATGAAATATGTTTTGGATGATATGGGGTGCAAAGTTAACAGAGGTGAACAGCTGGACAAACGTGAAATGACAAGGTGTTAACTAAACAATTTAGTAGGCCTAAGGTAGACAGGCATTGTGGTTAAAACTATGAAAAAAATGTGGGCTAGTCTGCCACAACTAAGCACAGTACCCGAGCTTACATGCACAGGAATTAAAATTCAATATCAGCATCACGAGATTGCTATCATTATCCAAAAATCCTGACAGGTCAAACTGGATGCGATTTCGATGCGAAGCCAAAACAGGAAAAAAACAACTTTATAAAAGATTTATTTTTAAATCAATTTGTTGGCCTTTACCATTTCATGGCTTCTGCTGATAAACAAATAGTTTGCCACACACACTGAACTTGAATCAAACATTCTTTAGAAAGCAGCTGATCAACCCAACTGCTTTCACTTTCAATGAAATCCACAAGTGAACAAAGTAGGCTACTTGCGGGGTGATGCAAATGAAAGATGTGAATTAGAAGCACAAAACCCGTCGTCACTGTCAGAGTCAATGGACTGTGTTATACAGAAATATACCTCTGACTAACCCTCTCCCTTAAAAGAAAACTCAGCAGATTTAAACAAATTGTGTGGGTCTGATTTTCAGTTTGGAAAATCCGGAATTCCAGATTAATCTGGAAGAATGACGTCCCTGAAAACTATTTAGTTCAATTTGAAAGATAATCTTCAACAATCCAACATGCCCAAGTGAAAGGGATATGCTGTGGATGCCAAGGAAGAAGGAGGCCAAAAAGACCGAGAAGGCAGCAAAGGAGAATACAGATGCTAGGGTTGCAGAGGAAAACTACTCTGAGAACGGAGATGCAGAGACCAACAAGGTGGAGGAGTCTCCTGAGGCTAACAAGTAGGAAGCCAGGTCTAAGTAGCAACCCTGTCAACCTCTGACCCCTAGCTCTGCCCCAGTGTCAATGGTTTCCCTCCAAGGCGTAACAGAGGAATATTTTTATTATTGATTTTACAAGTACTCTATCTACTATCCGTAGAGATTTTTAGCACAAAGCAAAGCTGAGTAACATGAGGCAGAGCTGCGGCAGTCGTATCAACAAAGTGATGATAAACACATTAAAATATTTTCTAAACTGACATTTCATGATTGCTGGCTTGACTTTTTTTTCTCGAGGAATTGTAATGATTCCCTGCCTACTAAGCATTCTTACCAGACAATGTGTTGTCACCCAAGGTCTGGCATTGCAAGACTAGCCGACTAGCTAGTCAAGAAAAAATGGCGAAAATGTATATTTTAAGGCTATTGACAGTTTATTTTGATTTCCTAGGTAATGAAAGCAGATATCTTGAAATCCCTCTTTAATTCTTTTTTCATCTTGTGTGTAAACAAAATGAAAAAATAATTTTGCACCTGGCTTTATCCTACGTTTAGATCTATCTACCGAACATATATGCTAAATTGTGCATATTTATTGAGATAATGCCCCCGATTTGTAAAATTCAGCCTAAAAAATCATACCTAAAGTTAAACTCTTGTTACACTGGACGTGAAGCCAATATATTCATATGGTTGATATTTTCAAAAAGGAAAGACTTTAAATTTTTTTGCATATATACAATTTATTTTGATTAAATATTCACAGTGAATATGGCACAAGATATTTTATTAATACTACCAGTAAACCTTAATGGTCTCAAATGTTTATTAATGTAAGTGTTTTCATATGTACAAATAAACCTATATTTGATCTACTATTACTGGTTTATATATGTTTTTAGTGTACTAAAATTATATTTTAAATGTATTTCAAATATACTAAAGTATGAAATATGTGGGTAAAATCTAACATAGAAGTATACTTTTTAGTATTGAAATAATACTTAAATATTTTTTCTAAGGGTTTCCAAAATATGGCACTTTATATTTACTGTTGTTTTGCTTGAGTACTGCCGTTGTTTGACAGATAGTTTGACAGTTGCTTAACAGGTCCTGTCGTTCCCTGACAAAAATGGGTGGGGCTAATGCTTAGGAGGGTGTGAACAAAGGGGGACCTTTGTGAGGGTGAGAGCTTTGGCAAAACTTTGAGGGCTGATTTTTCAGTTTTGCAATTTTAAGTGTGTCAACATTTAAAGCATCATAGCTTTCCAAATGTTCCTTCTATTTCAGTGTGTGATACAACATTTGAAAGCTCTGAAACTATAATTTCATAAAATGTAAGAAAAATTACTTTCTGACCATAAGCCTAGATTTGGGTCACAGATGCAAGTTTTGTAACATTATTTTGTCAGCACAGGAGGATCAAGATCAAATTTTAGAAGACACCTGCAAACAAAGCATACAACTGTATTGCTTGTGCAAGAGACTAGAGGATTCTACAGAATCAACATCAGCCTCAGGTAGTACTGATTCTACAGCTGCTGTCTCTTCTGATAATGTTTCTCCTTCATCCATCTGGAACTCGCACCAGTGTCAAATGTCAAGCTTTGTAAGAACACAAATTGGCCCTGTCAGGCAAAGCAAAGTCAATAAGGAATTGGTTAAAATAATCGCACTGGATTCACAAGCTTTTTCAATTGTCAATGACACAGGATTTAGAAGACTATTGAAGGTGATTGATCCATCATACATTTTGCCAAAGAGAAAAACCATATCAAACACTCTGGTACCTCAGCTCTACAGCAGAATTAAAGAAGAGGTGATGGTGAATGTCAGCAAACCCTCAGCTGTGTATATGACCACTGATGCTGGACATCACAGACAACTACCAGTTTTAAGGCAGTCACTTGTCATTTTATTGATGACAATTTTACACTTTCATAATTTCTTCTGGACTGCTTCTCACACAGGCATACTGCTGAAAATCTGGCAGCTGAACTTAAAAAGATTTGTGATGAGTGGGGAATCACAAACAAAGCAGCTGTTCGGAAAGCCGAATGGAAGGACTTGCCATGCTTTGGCCACACTTTAAATCTGATTGTGAGGGAAAGCTTAATTTTTTCTGAATACGTTGCTGAATATGTCCACTGAAGCACTGTTGTAACAGAACAATTAAAGGCAAAACAAAAACAAATGGGCCTTAAAGAACTGACGCTGAAGCAAGATGTAATAACAATGTTATTACATGCCAAGAAGATTTTGGCTGCAGAAGGAAGCAATCATTGCTACACTTACATTTGGTCAATCCCAGCCTTCCAACCCTGACACTTGATGAGTGGGACATAATCAAAGATGTGTTTGAGATTTTGAAGCCCTTTGAAGAAGTCACTGTTGAAATTAGTGCTGAAATGTATAATTTAATTTAACATATAACTGCTTTCACTGGAGAAATACTTTGTGTACGACTGTCATATTTCAACCCACTTCATAACCTTCTCATAAGCAATGATATCACATTTGATCTGATTTATTTATTTTGTCTTGTTATTAAAACAGATGTGACTGCATCCAAGCTCATTTTCATGGCAAAGGGGTTGCAAAAAATTGTCCAGCGATTACGGGGTGTGTCTAAGCCCAGTTATTGAAATGATGCACACACATGGAAATTGCTTCCACAACATAGAGCATTTCTGTCTGCTTTCTGAGGCTAACCTGCTTGACCCAAGATTTAAGCAAAGTGCCTTTCATGATGTTGCAGCAGCCGATGAAGCAGCCAAAAGCATAAGTGCAGCTGCTGCGAGGGTTCGGTCCAGTACAGATGAGCAAACTCAAGCTGAGCACACACCTCCTCCATCCCCTCCGTCATCTGAACAGCAATCTTCAATCTGGAAGGATTTTGATGAGAGTGGCTGATGCAGTCACCGTCAGCAACCCAACATCCACCACATGAGAGGGTATATTTCAGAGACCTTGATTCCAAGAACAGAAGACCCACTGGCTTGGTGGAAAGCAAGGCAAGTAGTATATAAAGGGTTGACTGCTGTTATGAAAAGGAGAATTTGCATAGTTGCTACATCCGTGCCTTCAGAGAGAGTTCAAAAATGGGTCTTATTATTTTAGAAAGACGAAACAGACCTAACAAAGTTAGGCAAATTGTTTTTTCTGAATGCAAAGCTACCCTCATAAGTGATGGCCAAGATGCATATTGGAACTTAGGTCGTCTGTTCACTACAGTGGTTAAAACCTCTGTTTAAAACTGCCTTTGCACATTGCTTTTGCATTTTTTTTGATAATGCACACTAGCTTTTGTCATTTACAAACAACAGTCAATGCCTGTTAAATATAGTGTGTAAGAAATTAAGAATTAATTATTAATTAATGTGTAATTGCTCAATTGTTCTTTGTTAAACTTGGTGTATTATTTAAACATTTAATACAATTGTATTAAAACAATGTTTATTTAATAAAAACTCAATTTGTGAATGTCAGTAATATTTCCAGTATGTTTTATATTATCACACTTTCCGATCTTCAACAAAACTTGACCAACGTCCTTATCGTTCTCTTGAAAAATACACGCATGGTCAATGTCATCGGATCATCGGTTCTCAAATCGGACAGTTCTCGATTGAGTGTACTGGTGATCCAAAAACCGTTGCAACAGATTCTTGACTCGAGAACGAGAACTGTTGTCAGGCAGGCCGTGTACGTTTGTTCATGTACGCTTACGCTGCATGCAATCAGTATTTCAAATGCTCTGCTGCTCGTGCTCATAATCATCAGTTCTCTCTAAAAAGTAGGTTAAGTCAGTGTACTGTTGGATGGGATGTTGGTTTATTGAGTCAGAAGGAGAGACAGGCACGTCAAAAAGTGAGTTACTTTAGAAATGCCCATTGGGCGTTCCTGGTAGCGTTTCATCGACCAATCGTGATCGCGATTTTCAATTTACAATTAGATTAATACAGACATCTGTAGATGTGGATCAAATGGATGATTATCAAAAGCCATGCCATCACAATGCGTAATGACGCACAATGGCTGATCTTGCTGTTAGAAGATAATAATAGTAATAATAACTAGACCCCTGCGTTTTTGAGAAACTGCTAATTTTGATCAGACGTGATTTGTCACTTGAGCAATTTTCATAACTTGCCCTCTCAAAAGTGTGATTGCAGCCGTTGACGGCTTCTTTTTCGTGCAAATTCTGGTTGGATGAACCTTCTGCGCCATTCGCCATCCCACAGATCTGGCAAAGGAGTTGCAGAGCTACCGACAACAGGCAGGATTAGGGGGAATCGAGCGGGAGAAAAATGCAAAGAAAATAATAACAACTGTGACCCCAAACCTTTGAACACTAGTGTATTTCTACTTGCTTCAAATCTGCTAAGTAGTTAAAATGCTGTAAGTTCCACTTCAAGTAGTGGTCTAAGTCACTGCATTGCAGGACAGTCTACGACGTGATAGTCATGGGTTCGAGCCTGACTATGGGTTCTCTGAATGTCCCTGGACAAGCACACCTGGTGCAACTACTGCTGCCCTTGATTACTGTAACTTTTCTAGCAAAGCATCCCAAAAACTGACTTTGTGCTTATGTCCAGTGGTTCCCAAACCTTTGTTACTGTACAATTACATTTTAGTCATGTAGCTGACCCTATTACCCATAGCGACTTACAGTAAGTACAGGGACATTCCCCTGGAGCAACTTAGGCTAAAGTAACTTGCCCAAGGACACAACTACTTTTGGCACAGTCATGACGTTTTTGGCCTCTACCTATGACCAAATCTTAGTACAGTTGGGAGTTTCCTATTTACAATGCATGTAGAGGTCTGTCATTTTCATCATAAGTACACTTAAACTGTGAGAGACTGAATCTAAAACAAAAATCATTGTATGATTTTTTAATAATTAATTTGCATTTTATTTCATGACATAAGTATTTGATCACCTACAAACCAGGAATTCCAGCTCTCACAGACCTGTTTGTTTTTCTTTAAGACACCCTCCTGTTCTCCACTCATTACCTGTATTAACTGCACATAAAAGCACGCTGATGTATGGTATATTAAGTTAACATGTGTTACGTTCGCGCTGCTCCCCAGGAGAGGAGTGGGATGTCAAACCCACTACACAGGACACCCTGAGGTCAGCAAAAGAGGTATGGGGTTGTATTTTGTGAGGAGAGGCTGAGCAGACCCAAAGCAAAGAAATTATACAAAGTCCCACCCCTAACCTGCACTAAACTAACACACACAATTATATACTAACTGGCAGTCGATCCAGGTGCCCTAACCAAAGTACAGGGGGTAGGCGCTCAGATCTACCCTAGTGTGTCTTAGACAAGGGAGTATCCATATGGGTGGTGTAAGCCCAAGGGCGTCTGGCCTGACTTAGCCCACTATGACGTGCGGACCACCAATGTTTTTAAGAGAAGCTCACCAAAAATCTGTTTAAAAGATATTACCTGCATTTCTATATAAGAGACAAATGCTGGTTACTAGTACTACAATGCTGGTTACTAGTACTACAACTTACAATGACAAAAGGTGTTTGCTAATCTCCCTCAATCTATAGCTATTTCTCAATGTGAAGGCTGCTTCCCCAGAAGGCCGCATTTGATTGCATCACAGACGTGCTACATAGGCTGTCTCAATTCAAACACTGCACCCTTCGAAGGCCGCATTCGTCACCTCGGCGCGACAAAGGCTGCCCCAGTTTGGAAGATGATTCAAATGCAACGTCAAATGCGCCCTTCATTTCTCGGGCAAATTAAAGTTCAGTGGCGGTGCGTGGCACTGGCAATTTTTATAGAGGAAGCTAGTGAGCTTAGTATGGAAATCATATTTATATTGCTTATGTATTCCTCCGTGGGTGCTCACGGGCATGCACGCCATTTAAATAATAAAGAAGTCAAAACATTTTTGCATTTCAGAAATCAGATCCTTAGAATATGGACAGCGGCCGACACGAGCACACATGCCTATTTACTTGATAATAAATCTGGGAAGTAGGCTATCCTTCACTTCAGGACAGCGACACTTCTCACAAATACAGATAGGATTGGAGATTAAAGGTTTAACTGACACGTACCCACGATCAGCTTTGTGAGAAGAATCAATGCCACCGCTCCACTTAGCAACAACTGCAATGTTTAATTTGAAATTAATGTAGCCTACTGGCAGTCTGGCGTATGACGTGGGTGCTCAGTATTTTCCGAGGGTGCTCGAGCTCCGGAGCACGCACGGTATCGGCGCCTATGTTGCCTTATAATAACATAATGACTGTTGAAACTAATTCCTGAATTCGGTAACACTTTATTTTAAGGTACACTTATTAGCCACTAATTTGTAGCTTATAAGTGACAGTATAAATTGCTTGTAAGACCTTTGTTAGGCAATATTGTTCATTTATAAGGTCTTTATTCATTGTTATTCTATTCTCGCACTGTATGTCATGTATTGGTATTTGTTCATTTGTTACCTCCTTATTTGCCACAATCACAGCTATTCAATAGTTAGTAAGGTGTTTATTACACATGTAACAGACTCTGTATATGTAGTCTTAATAAAGGAATGACAAGGGCAGAGTAACCTAAGAATAGTCAAAAACAGTTTCCCAATCATGACGGGTGGTCCTGTTCATAGTTAATGCAGACTTGTTTGCAAACAAATGTTCCATATTTTGAAGTGTAAACACATTCCACCTTAATATATTAATAATAAGTAGCTAATAAACCAATGTGGGTTCCCTATTCTGAAGTGAAGGATCACAGTTGTGTTTAAGTGGGAGAAAAAAAGGGCAAATATTTCCTGTGTACATTTTTCATTGTTTTAAGAGTTTTGAAAATTGCATACAAAATAAGACTGGCAGTTTAAGTAAAATAAGTACCTAACTAAGTGTGCACCTGTCTATTAACATTAGGTTGTCAATATCTGATTTGCCCCACTCAATCTCACAATCAGCCTCACACAGTATATTAGCTTTGTTTAGTGCTGGTGTTATTGGAACCAGGTCATTGTGGCTGTCACACACACAGAAATTTCTTTCAAAATGAGGACCATGAATTTTATCACCCTTAAAAAAACAATTTTCTCTACATCCTAGCCCATAAACCTGAATGAAAGTCTCACTCGAAGTCTTACCCTTATGTTACCCTGAATACCTTATATTTATACCTAAACCCTTAACTAAATATACCCTAACCCTAACTTTAACCCCAAGCCTAAAAACACAACTGGCAAATGGTCCTTACAAGTGAAGAACTGTTATGGGTTACTATACATGAGAATTGGCAGGTATAGTAATAAGTATAACACACATAACTCTGGATTTGGACTTAAGTGCAGGTGTCCTGAATATAAACCTTTGGAATAAAGTGCAGAATCACCATATGAAAAGCAGCTTTTTCCTTAAAAACACTCAACGTTGAAACATTGTCTCTTATAAAAAACAGCCAAGAATATGAATGTGTAAAAAAAAGTACAGAACAGCATACCAAAATAAAAAGCTGCCATTTCTTTTTAAAACACTAACCTTAAAACACTTTCTTTTAACAGAACAACATAGTCATTACTATGTTCAATACTTTACAAGTATGAGGAGCAAATGTCCTTTTGCTTTCATATCCTCGATCACTTTCATACTCTCTGGTGTTACATGGCTGGCACAACGCTTTGCAAATGCAAGCAGCGTTTCCATTGATGGGTCAAAAATCAAGGTGTTGTAGATCTTCTGGTCTACCACTTGGAGCTCAGCGATCGGTGCTGTGGCTGCGATGGTGCCTCTATCCACATTGTTGCGATGGAAGGCCTCAGACATGGTGCGGACCCTCTTGAAGGTCTTCAGGACTTTGTGGTACCTATAAATAACCTCTTCTGGACCTTTGACTGAACATAAAAATGAAGTAAGCATTGTGTAAAATCACCAACAGAATAATGGGACAGCTCAGTATTTTGTGGCATCTCCAGACCAGAGGTGGACATTTACTTGAGTAACTGCGTTCACAAGTTGTAGGAAGTCCCTACTTAACACCAAAATGTTCAGCTAAATAGTTCATGACCTATAAAACAAATAAAAAGTAAAGAAAATCATGTTCACTGGTAAGGAATGAACTCCCTTTACCTGATCATTTTGGTCTTAAGTAGGGACTTCCCAAAACTTTTGAACTCAGAGTTACTTAAAAAAAGTACTTTTACAGTTACTTTAAGTAAATGTCCACTTCTGCTCCAGACTCAGATGAACTGAGGATACCAGTTATATATTCTCTGCATTCATTATGAATTCAGGAGTCCAAAGATTGAAAAAATCCTGACCTATCCAAAGCAGTGTTCCACATCACCTCTCTGGACCAAAATACTAGGGGTGCAACGGATTTTAAAAAAACTCACGGATCGGATCATTTTTCGGATCAGCAAAATAAAAAATAATTGGAATTTGGGTTAGTTTTTTATTTTCAATGGTTATGATGAGCAATATGAGTGAGAAATGTGGTTAATTTATTTTAAGAAGAAAACTTTAACGTAAGATTACTTCTATAATCGTTGGATTTCGGTTTAGTTATTTTGACAGGCTCAAGTGTTTATAACAAGATTCGGCCTTGATATATTTGGTGATGATTGACCATTGTTTAGGTACATTAAAACCACGTTAAGCTTTTTCACATTAAGCGTTTTAGTATGTCCCGTATGCGATGGGATATCGTAACGTGCCTTACTGTTTAAAGTCCTCATTTTGCACAAACGAAAATGGCCTCATGTCTGCACCTATAAACACAGCGATAGCGTTTGTGATGGCTTTAGCACGGTCTGATTAATTGCATAAATGCCACGGTGATAAGCGGTTGTTTTGCAGCTTTCGTTTTCACTCCTGTCAGTGAAAGCCCGGGGTGATGTCGCTTCAAATGCGTGGCCATGCTTGATGTGCTTCCACTGTCATATTCTTGTGCTTTCTTGTGCCACACTGCCTACACACTGTCACAGTTTTATCCGCTAACCTCTTTCCTTCATCATTATTTTTAACATGGAAACCAAAATGCTCCCATACAGGGGATTTAAATGACGCGAGGCGTTCAAGCTCCTCTGTTCCTCCACTCGCCATCTGTTGCACCACTACAAAATACAGACCACAAACACCAGTGCCCACCAGCAATGACAAAGTGGGCAAGACCAGTTAAAAATATGTGCAGGTTCACGCTTACCTCGTGTGTGATGCTTGGTGGACGGTACAGCCACCTTTTTGTTATGGCCCTTTTTTGGCTTGGTTTGTAGTTGAGTTTCTGGAAGGTCCGATGACTCAGATGACTCACTGATGTCTGGAGAGGACCACGAAGAATCGTCAGAGCCAGGTTTGACTTTAGGATTGTCACCAGGTGTTTTTTTCACAAACACTAAAAATAAATACAACAAAATGTGAATAGAACTGAGAAAGACAAGGAATCAACCTACATTAGAATATTGTGTGGATGTTTTCCTTTCCTTGTCCACTTCATCTGTTCCCGCAGGAAATGGCACTCTGCCTCCAATTCTGTTATCATTCTTTCCTGCCACTTGACCTTTTCCTCCAAAAACTCCACCTTAGACACTGAACCTTCAACAAATTAATGAATGATTAAATAGTTTCAGTATATTCTTAAGCGATTTCTTAAAAATAATGCCACAGGATACATAACAGTATATAGATTTACTAAAAATAATGCCAACAATGATAACATGTTGAGCTCATGGCCGGTCAATAAATTGGTTTGTGGTTAGCATTATCTATCAGTTAAATTGCCCAAAATTCCACATAAATCTAAATGTAAAAGGGGTGTTTTAAGATTTTTACTAGTTTCCAAGTTTGTGGTTTGTCATAGGAGCAGAAGCTTGATTATTTTTCAAAAAGGGTGTATTAGACAATGAAGTTTATTTTAAAGCATAGACCTGCATATGGTTTGGGGAAGGTAGAACATGATGTGATTGATTGTCTTAATGATATTATGGTCATAGTAACATCTATTATTATTTTAACTTTGTTTAATGTATTTGGATTGAGCACAATGGCAAATTTTAATGAGGTGTATTGACATGTGGGCTGGGGACCAGAAAGCTGTATAAATAAATCATTATACGTAATCTTACAAATAGATCCAAGACTGCTGGTACTTGCTATTGGAGAGCTCGCTTTTTCATTCAAAGGTGTGCTGGGACCTGAAACAGTTAAGTCACATTTAACAGAATGGATAATAAATAAACAGACTTATCAGGTTAACATTTCCTTAATAGCTGGCTTGTAGTTAATAACAGCACACACACCAGCAGCATGCAGGTCCTCTTCACACGTCCTGGCTGGGCTCTGCGTGGGCATCGCTTGTTTGCATCTGCGTTTAGGCTGTAAGTTAAAATACTTATACGAAAGCAAGCCAAATTTATATGTAGCTCTACATTTGCCTGCCAACTGGTTGAGTAATATAGCTAATTTGAAGAAGCTACTAGTTAGCGAGGAATACACAAGACTGCTAACTCCCACCGTCATTCCTTGGAAATATGAATTAGCTAGCTAATAATACTAGTGTGCGTAGCATGCTATTTTTTTGAGGGGTTAGCATGTCTTCGTTAACTGGCTTATTTGCCGTCCTGCAGGACTTGACGTGTGAAGGACTTGTTTTTTATAACAAAAAACATAATTTTCAAGGATTCTCAATTATATACAGGTCCTTCTCAAGAAATTAGCATATTGTGATAAAGTTAATTATTTCCCATAATGTAATGATAAAAATTAAACTTTCATGTATTTTAGATTCATTGCACACCAACTGAAATATTTCAGGTAATTTATTGTTTTAATACTGATGATTTTGTAATACAGCTCATGAAAACCCAAAATATCTCAAAGAATTAGCATATCATGAAAAGGGTCTCTAAATGAGCTATTAACCTAATCATCTGAATCAACTAATAAACTCTAAACACCTGCAAAAGAATCCTGAGGCTTTTTAAAACTCCCAGCCTGTTTCATTACTCAAAACCGCAATCATGGGTAAGACTGCCGACCTGACTGCTGTCCAGAAGGCCATCATTGACACCCTCAAGCAAGAGGGTAAGACACAGAAAGAAATTTCTGAACAAATAGGCTGTTCCCATAGTGCTGTATCAAGGCATCTCAGTGGGAAGTCTGTGGGAAGGAAAAAGTGTGGCAAAAAATGCTGCACAACGACAAGAGGTGACCGGACCCTGAGGAAGATTGTGGAGAAGGACCGATTCCAGACCTTGGATGACCTGCGGAAGCAGTGGACTGAGTGTGGAGTACAAACATCCAGAGCCACCGTGCACAGGCGTGTGCAGGAAATGGGCTACAAGTGCCGCATTCCCCAGGTCAAGCCACTTTTGAACCAGAAACAGCGGCAGAAGCGCCTGACCTGGGCTACAGAGAAGCAGCACAACAAAACAACAACAAATTTTGCATGTCATTCGGAAATCAAGGTGCCAGAGTCTGGAGGA
>JACXGM010009797.1:0-20740 GCA_016801145.1 Umbra pygmaea | reverse complement strand
TTTTTTTAATGCAAATTATCATTATTTCACAAAGTTGTATTCAAACGTATTCATCTGCACAGACCCTTTGTCGCCAGTTGACGCTTCACTCGCGTTAGCTCTACCCTGTTCTCTTTGAGCGAGAAGATATTTCAAATAAGTACCGTGCTATTTAAGAACATAGACCACTTATATAATTTTGTCAGTGTTCCCCACAGAATTATATTGGAATATTTTGTAATTCTCTTAATAAATAACATGGTGCTCTTTATAAAATGTTCTGACAATAATAGAAATGTCAGCATTCATTATTAACATTAGTGTTTGTGAAAAAACAGTTATATTAATGCAGCTATTGCAGAAGTTAATCTACAGTACAAAAAAGACCAAACAATGTGCAGTAATTGTACACGTAAACATCATATCATCTTCCTTTGCTACTCTTAATGTCCTATGTTTTTCTTTATAAAATGTACTCAGGCTTCTTGACATTTATGTGAACTTCAAACCCATTACAATACAGTAACAAACCATTTCAAAACACTTAATGAAGCAACATTTCCATGTTAAGTAGTTGGAGAGGCAGTACATGTTCAAACAATTTCCATTATGGATTGTACAACAACTAGCCACCATACAGTGTCAAATGTTTATGGAATCTCATTATAATCTTGGTGGTGTCATTTTATATTTTTGTAACAGAACATTTTCCAGGTGTGTAAAGACACTCATGCATGTATGCAGCACCTGGCATGAAACGGTTAAAGCTTTACATGAAACTATTATATCATCAGCAGCCTATTTCCCCTCCAGCGTGTTATTTATGCTTTGTCCTTAGGACTAAAATCAGTCTGTTGTTGGTCCCAACCCAGTGAAAACAAGATTTGTTGCAATGGACTTCGAAGTGTTTTTCTTTTCTTCAGGTTCTGGAGTGGGCTCAGGGGAAGAGAAGTCTGAGTGTTTTGCACATACATGGTGTTTACACAAATCCCAGCGGTATTGTACTGCACCCTGCTGGCTACCAGAATGTATTGAGAAACACCGAGGTCATGGTAAGCAATGGGACAGGATCTAAATAGACACCCTAGAAATGTTAAAGCTGCTACGACTTATTTTCCATTGAGTCAAATTTGAGTAAATATGTGCCTTAATTCCAACTGATCTCTATTGATTTTATAGAGGGAGATCCAGAAACTGTATGAGACAAAGTCATTTGTTTTCCTGGGCTGCGGGCGCACAGTGGATGACACCACTTTCCAGGCTCTCTTCCTTGAGGCAGTCAAACACAAGTCAGACCTGGAACACTTCATGCTGGTGCGGCGTGAGGACGTGGGAGAGTTCAAGAAGCTGCGAGACAACATGCTTGACAAGGGCATAAAGGTTATCTCCTATGGCAACGAGTACGCCGACCTGCCCGAGTATTTTGAAAGGCTGGCCAACGAGATCTGCAACCGAGATACTGCCAATAATGGCTGCGGTGAGTCCTTTGAACAGTTCATTAGACTAGGAGTGCCTTTTCCTTTATGGAACTTCATATACAGTATAACTTCTTTTTATTTTGGTAACAATGTTTTTGTGTGCATACTGTATATTGCCAGAAATATAGCTAAAACATAAAATAACTGCAGTCTTATGTATTGCCACAAATACCAGTACATTCTATTTTGGGGCTTAGTTATGGTCAGTTTGAAGTGTAAATACTTTATGTAAATAATAATCTACACCCATCTCTGATAAAAATTGGACTGGGAATTTTGTTTCCTCTTTCCTTCAGTATTCAACTTATTTAATGGTTATAAGAAATTATATACCTGGACCTTTGTACTACTGATGCATTCAAATATGTTATCCAAGTTTACAATGTGCCTGTTTTTAAACATGAATAGCTCATTTGTTTATGCTTGCTAATGTTAATTTTAGATTTTCATAGGATCTCCACCTCAAGAAGAGGAAACTCCGAATGGCTTTCATTCACAAAAAAGCCTCCAAGGTTAGAATAATGTGCTTCCCTTTGGTGTCATATGCCAGAAATTTCTTAAAATTACAGTTGTAGCTTAATCTATTTTCTCCAATAACGAGCATTCAGAATTGTATACTTTTTGTAAAGCTTATATTCAGGCCTTTCCTTAACATAAACCCAAATTGAATGTATGCCCCTACAAAACAAATTGCATTTACACACACATGCACACAGTTACACACAGTGGTACTATTTGGTCATTGTTTTGTACATGCTCACCAAGATCTTCTCTTTCTGCTCAGAATACCATTCTTGACAGGAACACAACGGGAGAATCAGTCATTTTCATCCAAAGTTCCTAGTGTTCAGTCCACTTCTCAGTTTGGATCCAATCTAGCACAACGCATCCGGGCAAATGTGGCCAGAAGAGCCCTTAGTCAATAATTTATATTTGTCTATTTATTTTCCTTTTGTTGTATTCCAGATGTCATAACAAAAGGAAAGGCACAGCAAACAGCAGCAGCTTAGCTCGCTACCCCATGTGAATAATTCCCTAAACTTAAACTCTCATACATTGTTGGAAAGGACTATGAAAGACATATTGTAAAGTGTGTAGTAGACATGTCATGGGTACACTAGAAAATGAAGATTCAGTCCACTCAACATCTTTAAGATGAAAAAGTAGAGAATAAGTAAATGTAAACATAATTCTCAATGCATACTTGAAACCAGCTAGTACAATGTGTGTTTCAATTACTTCTGTTCGTGTGATAGTCTTCAATTTCAGCAGTGTTCCACTGATTTAGGAGAGGAATATTTGTGCTGGCAATCCCTCATTTACAAACAAAATTGCATACTGATCTTTTTAAGCCTTTTGTATTTTTAATACTGCATGTGTTGTGAAATCTATAGGTATTTATAAGTGCTATTTAAAAATAAATAAAGCTGTGTCACCAGTTCATTCTTTCTTGAATACCTTTTTCCAAATAAAAAGAAATAACTTACATTTTATGCCATTTAAATTGTCTAATAATAATAATAATAATAATAATCTAGGCCACACTATTAGGATTCATGGTATAAAGTAGCTTCTCAATACAGTAATCTTTGCAATTGGTCTAATTATAGAATTAAATAATATGTTATAGGTTACATGAGACATGATTTTTTACAGGCTATCGTAGCAGCTTTATTTATAAATGTTTACATTCTCATAAATGACAAATCCCTGTAACTAGATTCTGTTATTGCACTACCGCTAATTAAAGGGACCGGAAATTATAAGACTTGTGTTTTGTTTTCAGAACAACAAAGGGGGCTAAATCAATGCATTAGAGGCCTCCTAGTACTCCAGTTGTCCACACCGACTAACAGGTGTAGAACCTCTGAAGAAGAAATCATCTTTTGTACCAAGTCTATAGTCACTGCTCAACCACAAACATGGGAGGATCAGGGATATCCAGCTAAAGAGAAGTATAGGTTAATTACTGTGGGTACTGCTGCTTTTAGATGATGTTTCAGATATCAGGAGACTGGTGCCCACTCCTGGAGTGGGAATGCCTTAGGGTGACTGGAGAGGGATGGGATAGGCACTATGGTCACTAAGCTTTCCTCAGAGACGGGGCAGTTGCTGAAACACGTCACATCCAGCAGTCGTTCAGGCTTTGAAGTGAAGAGGGGAATTAACACCAAATACCAGGAAGTGAATTACAAGTCTGACTAAACTGTGAATGAGAACCAAAAGTTTGTTTCTTTTTGAGTTGTAACTGTACTTTCCAGGCATTTCAAATTGATTTACTTCCAAAATTGAACCCAACAGTCTGCAGATGATGCTTTCATCTTGTGAAATGTCCTTTCCTCGATAGAGCTAGGAGGAAGTGTGAATGTACTTGTTGTGATTTGGAGGATCATGATTAGCTGCTAAATAAGGCTAGCAAGTCCAGATATTTCAAAGTGTGGTGTTTGGCTTTGTCACAATGGTGGTGGACATGGCGATGCAGTTCATAGGTCTTCAGGCTTTCATTAGAGCGCCTACCACAGCACGGGCATTGAGGCTGCGCAGGTCATTGTAGGTCTGCCCCGTTCCCACAAACACAATGGGCTGGCCTGTGATGTAGGTCATGGAGATGGCAGCACCAACCTAGTGGGGGTGGGGGGGGGGTTGATGTCAGCATTCCAACCACAAATGCAGACCTCTGTTCTGACACATTCAGCTAAGAAAGCCCTAAAAGCATTTAATAGGCTTGGACTTCCTGTTAATATAATTAATCATCATTTTCACATTTGATTTACAGTGACCTGTGATATACAAACCTTGTCATCAATGGTGTCAAACTTGGTGAGGACAATCCCATCGATGAGACGAGGTTTGTCTGACATGGAGTGATCTGCCAACGCCTGGTTAAATTTAACCTGAAAATATAGTATCACACTTGAATTTTTCTTTTTTGTGCAAGCATGAGAAAGTCACCTGAACCAAATTAAGTATATATTGTAACATGTATGAAGAATTCGGAATAAGACCCTGATAGGATATAAGTATGTTACTTTTTGTCTGTTTTGTTAGTTATCTGTGATTGGTAAATATTTATTATTTCAGCTGCAGCTCACATTGCAGTTCCGAAAAGCTGAATTGGCTCACCGGCCTAAAGAAACTTTAAATCTAGGTTTAGGTTACAGCCTTCCAAATCAAACAAACACAGTTATTCCCATTGATATGTACTCAAATTAATGAGACGGGCTAGCCTACCAGGAGAGCAGCACGCATGCCATCAGTGTTTCAGGACACTTTTAACATTTAACATTTTGCCTTTTAACATTTAATTTGCACCCCACCAAGCAAAGCCTCCCATTTTGGGAACCTCTGTTCTTATGAGGCACATTACAAAGTATGAGGCACATTACAAAGTATGAGGCACATTACAAAGTATGAGGCACATTACAAAGTATGAGGCACATTACAAAGTATGAGGCACATTGCAAAGTATGAGGCACATTGCAAAGTATGAGGCACATTACAAAGTAGGGGGTTGTCTTGTATAAAGGCACCTACCAGCTGGTCCACAGCCTCATTGCCCACCAGAGCCTCCCCCACAAACAGCACCAGATCAGGCATGTTAACAGCTATAAGCTTTGCCAGTGCAGTCATCAGGGGAGCGTTGTCTTGCATCCGACCAGCAGTGTCCACCAACACCACATCAAAGGCCTGGTTACGGGCTAGACAGTGTGAGAAGAGCAAAACCAGGGTGTTTTTTGGTGAATGGACATCTGAGTTTATACTATAAGAGATAATAAAATGCATTTGTGAACTCCTTCTGCACACCTCAGTTATACAAGTACAAATACACACAAAGGGGGGCAAGGATGACCTCAAAACTGATCTTTGACAATCTTCTAAACACTAACTGATTTCTACTGAACCTGATGAACATTAACTAGAAGTTAGGAAAGACAACCTTGAAAAAGACTCATGTTGCCCACAGTAAGCATGTTTATATCAGATTGGTCCTATGTAGCTCATTTTGGTGGTGTGGGGCTGACAGTTACTGTTTTTTTGGTTCCTTTCTGGTGGTCTTTACAACAGTGTCTGCTAATCTACTTTATCTTTATCGTAAGAGTTGAAGAGCCTTTATCCCCTGCATGAATGACAAGTTGGAGCATGGTCGGGTTACCATATGCGATAGCCTCCATGGCAATGCCGGCGGCATCTTTCCCATAGCCCTTCTCATAGAGCTGCACTACAGGACGCCCTCCATGATCTTGAGGTGGGTGCAGGGAGTTAAGGCGCCGCTGGTGGGTACGCAGCTGCTCCACAGCCCCCGCACGGAACGTGTCACAGGCTGCTATCAGCACAGTGAAACCGTTCTCAATCAGCCAGAAGGATATCTGTACAAAGACATGAGACAGATAAGGTGGTTTCAGAAAATAAAAAGGGAATTTCCCTGCTCGTCTTGAGTCTTATTAGCTTAGTCAAAATATCACATTCATATGTAAAAGCATGTTTTTAACCAAAAATAAATTCAAGTGGGCACAATACCTGTAACAATATACACTGAATGCATATGTAAACGCCATATGTACTGTGTTTAATAAAAAATACCTCAAATTCTGTACCCTAAAATGGGCAGTTTCATCACTCAACATAATGCCACAGATGCTCAGGTTTTGTTGAGGGAGCTTGCAATAGGCATGTTTGCTGACTGAAAAAAATGTTCACCGAAGCTTTTTACTGACGTTTAAATGATCAATTATGTAACGTAAGCTGCCTCTAACATAGTTTTACAGATATTTAAAAAACACCAATCAGCATAACAGCTAGTAACCATGTATACCCATGCCAGCTCAGGACATCCAGCTTCAACTGCAGGGATCTTAGACACAAGACATCTAGACAGCTAACTAAAATGGGTTTGCACAACCAAAGTATTTTCTCTCTCAAACTGTCAGAAAATGAACCTTATGTGCATGCTCGTAATCTTCACCAGACTGCAAAATAGCATTTGTTTCGAACATCTATTATTGACAAATTATATTTAAAGCAGTTTTCAAATCTTAGGTTTCTGCTGTAAACAAATAACTTTTGTACAATGACACAAATTTCCACCGAAAGAATGACAAAGCTTCTGATTTAGTTTGCAAAGGTACTGAAAACATCTGAATTGTGGTGACAGAATAAGGGTAGTAGGAACTCCCTCATTTTGTGACCTTGTATTCCAAAAATTGAAATATTGACTACAGATTGAAAAATGTATACACATACAGTACATCTGGAAAGTATTCACAGCGCTTTACTTTTTCTACATTTTAGTGTGAAGTGTTGTGAATACTTTCCAGATGCACTGTAGAACAGGGTGTCAGCTATAATAGGAAAACTTTAATTTAAAAACCTATGTTCACCATTTAACAACAGTAAGTGAATTAAAACTAGATAATAGAATGACAGAGTGCCAAAATGGATCTCTGATACACATGGCTCTCTGATCTTTATGTAATTCAGTAATGTCCTTTGAGGTATCCACCATGTACAGATATTAATCTACACACTGACTACTATTTTAATAGTAGTGTCAGATTGCCAATGGTTAGGGAGTCAGACTTTTAGTCAGAAGGTTGCCAGATCGAGTTGCCATTGTGCCAAATGGCGTTGTGTACTTGAGCAAGGCATTTTACCATACATTGCTCCAGAGGCATGTCCTTGGATTCATTTTAAGTCACTGATAAAGAGCATCTGCTAAATGTCTAAAATGTTAATGAGCTCCACCACCAATTGTAAATATGGTTTGATAGGTGTGCTAGCTCAGACATTGATCAAGTACATGGAACGGCTTGTGTTCCCTGAGGAGAGGGTTGAAAAACACTGCTCCACTGTACTCTAATATCCAAATTTCTGAAATATGGGTCAAATATTAAAGTAAATGCTCTTTACAATGATGTTATACTCCTGAGGTGACTGAACTGATATACTACCGCAGTCCAACAACAAAAAGGCTTTTTTTGTTTTAATAAAATATCTTGCTTCAAAATTATTATTAGTAATTCCTATTTAATAGAAATTTGGTTAACACTGGGAAACTACTTTATTGCTGTATGCTATTACATATAATGTACCCTCTAGAAGTATTGGAACAGTAAAGTATCTATTTTTGCTGTTAACTCAATACATACAAAATGAAAATATGAATCAAAGATACATGAGGCAAGAATACAGAATGCCACCTGTTTCAACACAATGTTTTACCAACCAAAGAATAACATCCCTTTCATTCACTCATTTTACCGAATCATTAGTATTTGGAGATTTGGCTCACAGGTGTTTCTAATTGAGCAGGTGTTTCCTGTTGCATTGATGCAAACCTGCAAGATGCAAATCATGATCAGCAAAAATAGGAAGGCCACATTAGCATTTGTTAAAAAGTACAGAGATAAGCCAGTAGAGATTTGAAACAAAATTTGATGGTCAGAAAGAAACAAAGTGTGAAGAAAAAAGTATTGATGATGTTACAAAAGATGGAAGCAGCAGAATGAAATCCAAAGTGTACAGAAGAATCTTAACCAATTTGGACTGGTTGGTATACAAAAGAAAATATATTGTATCCCAGTTTTAATTTATGTAACTATTTAGATTTGAAGTACACCTTCTCTGTATACTCATATTTTTTAATGTCTTGGAAATAATTACAATGTATTTGTAATACCTTACAAATTACAATGTAATTTCACCAGCTGCAATGAATAAAAATAACCATTTTGGGAATCAAGACGACACTACTGACAATAAAAAACAAGCCACGTGAATTGTGTGGTCATTTCAAATAACATGTGGGACACAACACAATCAGCCAGTGGTGGAAAAAGTCATAATGAACGATGAAGTAAGTATTGCAGAAGGAATTCAGACAAGTCCTACAGCAAAAGAAGATGTTGTTAAGGTGCAAGTGGACCAGGTTTGGTTTAAAAAAAAAACTGAAAGAAAACAATTTGCAAGTTCTGTAAGATATCAGTTTTGAAGGAGAGACTTAAAAACATGCTTAACACCAGCTATGTATTCCCTGAATGAATAATGAATTTTCCTAGCTTACTCCCTAGCTGAGAATACTTTAGCGCAGGTCTCCAACATGTTTGT
The DNA here is from genome assembly GCA_016801145.1 of Umbra pygmaea. Lineage (NCBI taxonomy): Eukaryota > Metazoa > Chordata > Actinopteri > Esociformes > Umbridae > Umbra > Umbra pygmaea. The sequence continues at coordinate 12,179 of JACXGM010009797.1, read as the reverse complement.
GAGTTAACGGTAGCTTGCAGAGCATTAATGAATAGCTCATAAACAATTCTAAATTACATTCTGTTTGCATGTGTTCTTCCAAAAATTTTTATAAACACATCCCTTGTGTTTTAGACACTGCAGGCTCAACTACTAACAATGTCTCATTCCTGTTCAGTTACTGTCAGTGTGTTGGTGCATTTAATCATCAGCTGATATAAAATGTTTCACTGTGGGCGCGTGTAAGCACAATTCGTTAATCTCAGCACTATTTATTATTCAAAAAAACAGCAACACTGGTATTTTTTACATTAAATAATCACCATTAGTAAAAATAATATACTGTAGAATATTAGGTGTCAAAGTCAGTATCTATTAATTTAATGAATTAAAGACAGACAAGCAATTTAATTCTGCCTATTTTGTTGAGTGCACAAACTACTTGCCTTGAATTAGGCCAATTCAGTTTATCACCCAATGCATTGGCCCTGAGCTCTCACTGTGTGTCACTGGAGCGGTCTTATGTTTTTCAGTGCTTTCTCCAGTAGAGAGTGCTAGTGGCTTTCACAGAGCACCGGCCTGTATTGCTCTGAATTTTCCTATGGGTGCAGCTTTGCTGTTTCCCAAGGAGTTAGAGTAATTAGGGGTATATTGACTGTGCAATATAGAACGTTAGTTACCAGAGTTCTGTAACTCCAGTTCTATGAGTGGAGCATAGTCCGAAAGGGTTAGTGCTAGGGATGCTCATTTCGGGTAATTTTCCAGACCGACAACCGCAACTCGTTATCCCATTATTAACCGTTAACCATCAAGATTATAAAATTAAATTGGCTTTAAATAAAAATTCAATTGAAGAGTGTCTATAACCCGTTAAATATACCAAAAAAAATCACAGATTTGTTTTAATGTCTAAACAGCATACAGAACAGATCAACAACAGCTGCCGTGTGCACCAGCTTTGCGTACAAGTTCACTCTGGTGCAAAGTCCACACTAAACGATACGTTGAAACTAGTTAGTTTCATACTAAAGCTGTGTCAATGTTTGGTTTCACAATGGAGACTTAAGGTTCAACTTAGCTGCACTGTCGTAAAGTCCACAACAACAAAAATATTGTCGCAGAAAATTTGTCGCAGACGTTTTCACTTTCTGTTGTCAATCAAAGGAAAGTAGCCTTGATGCAGTGTTTACCGAGTTGTCAAATTGTAGAATGAAAACAGTCGGTGACAATTTGGAACAAAGTTGTTGCTTACCGGAGGCCTACTGCAAATAAGGGCTATATTTCATTAACACAAAACAAAATGTTGATAACGCTTGCTATGCGTTATGTTACTAACTACAATATCTGCCGAGTGCACCCATTCCATTGAAATGACCATTACGGTCCTCTCTGAAAATAAAGTCTGTGTTGTCAATCACTGTGTGTGTTGTTTTTAAGGTAACATTATTTTGTTACCAGATGCCCAAACCACCTCAACTGGCTCCTTTCGACGCAAAGGAGCAGCGGCTCTACTCTGAGATCCTCACGGATGACTGAGCTTCTCACCCTATCTCTAAGGGAGATGCCTGCCACCCTCCTGAGGAAACCCATTTCGGCCGCTTGTACCCTGGATATCGTTTTTTCGGTCATGACCCAGCCTTCATGACCATAGGTGAGGGTAGAACCAAAAACTGCCTGGTAGATTGAGAGCTTTGCCTTCTGGCTCAGCTCTCTTTTCGTCACAATGGTGTGATATAATGAGTGTAATACCGCCCCCGCTGCGCCGATTCTCCGACCAATCTCCCGCTCCATTGGTCCCTAACTCGCGAACAAGACCCCAAGGTATTTGAACTCCTTCACTTGGGGTAAGGACTCATTCCCTTCCTGGAGTAGGCACTCCATCAGTTTCCTGCTGAGAACCATGGCCTCAGATTTAGAGGTGCTGATCCTCATCCCAGCCACTTCACACTCGGCTGCGAACCGATCCAGTGAGTGCTGAAGGTCACATGCCGATGATGCCATCAGGACCACATCATCTACAAAAAGCAGCGATGAGATCCTCAGCCCAACGAACTGCAACCCATCCCCACCCCGACTACGCCTCGACATCCATAAATACTAAAAACCAGGATTGGTGACAAAGCGCAGCCTTGGCGGAGACCAACCCTCAAAAGAAACGAGTCCAACTTACTGCCGAGAACCCGGACACAGCTCTCGCTTTGGTCATAACACAGACTCAGGCTCAACCCTGACAAGACTGCGCTGCTCTTTTTCCATGGGAGGGCATGTCCGCTCCAGGATATGTCCATTGGTTGATAACTGCACAGTTTTGCCCTTCCAGAGTGCAAAGAACGTTGGCGTGACACTGGACAACACCCTCTCATTTTCTGCTAACATTAAGGCTGTAACTCTTTCCTGCAGGTTCCTGCTCTATAACATTTGCATAGTTTGACCTTACCACACCAGGAAGCAGCACAGGTAGTCATCCAGGCAACTCATTACAGCACCTCACCCTTAGTGTGCCACTAAACCACTACAACTTATTCAGCAGCCCGCATAGTGTTCAACCTTCCCAAGTTCTCCCACGTTACCACACTTCTACACTCACTTCACTGGCTCCCAGATGAAGCTTGTATCTGCTACAAGGCCATGGTGCTTGCCTGCGGAGCAACAAGAGGAACTCGTCCCCCCTAACTTCCGGCAATGCTCAAACCCTACATCCCTACATCTACATCGGCTCTTCGTTCTGCCACATCTAGGCTCCTCATCGTCCCATGCCTTCGGGAATTCAGCTCCTTATCCAAGCAGTCAACTCGTCTCTTCTTTGTACTAGCTCCTCAATGGTGGAACCAGCTTCCACTGAACCCATCTTCAGGAAACATCTGAAAACCTTCCTTTTCAATGGAAACTTATATTAGATGAATTAGCTTAATTTACTTTTGTTTGTATTGTCCTTTTCTTGCACCATTTTTGGATGTTCACTGTTTCAAAAAAGTGTTGTGGTAGTTTCACCTAGTTTCCCTTCAATGTATACACTCACTGTAAATTGCTCTGGACAACAGCATCTACTAAGCACTAAAATGTAAATAAAATGTCAGAATTGAAATGTGCTGTTAGTTTTAGTTGGGTAAAATGTGTTGAAACATTCAGATATAAAAACTGACAGTCTATTATTTCCTAATATCTTTGAATTGTATTTTCATATACCTTGAGTGTACAGCAATTTTGTGTATACTGTCCCAATTCTTATGGAGGGCAGTGTATAATATAAAATATTTTAAACATATTCATATGAAACTGCTTTGTTTAATTGATAAAACTCAGTTTAATTTCAGCCAATAGACATGTTCACCGGGACCAAATCTCACCTTTGCCAGGTTAGTAGACTTGCCGACCCCATTGACACCACAGAATGTTATGACGAAGGGCCTGTGCTGACTACGAGCCTCCAGGACATCTCTCAAGATGTCCACACGCCGCTTGGGCTGCAGGATCTGGACAAGGGATTCCTGCAAGGCCCCTTTCACAGTGGAAGCCACAGCTAGATATTGTCGGGGGGAAGGGAGAAAATGTGTAAACTGAATTGTTGAACAGCATTTTTACTCTTTTTAGAGTAAAGTATCTTGTGCTCCTGAATGCCTCCACAGGTAAGCACTTTCTAATGTTGACTTGTTTTTGTTGTACTTACTGGTGAAGGTGCCCATAACCTTGCCTTCCAGTTTCTTAGCTACTGAGTCACAGAGCTGGGAAGAAATTTCAGCTGCTACATTCTTAGCTGCAAAAATTAAAAAGTAGATTAGAATGTGTAATGAACGGGTAATTCTATAAACTGGACAAAAATATATTTACTAGGGGTGTAATGGTAAGCCTAACACACGGTACGATACATATTGTGGGTACAGAGCAAAATATGACTGAAAATAGTTATTAAAAATCAGTTTTTGTTTAATTGGCACAAGATAGGCACAGCTATAAACACACCTATTGCTCTTGTAATTGATTTGTGTGATTAGATTCAGCTGATATGGTCTGCTTGAATACAGTGAGGAGACAAAGTTTTTTTTTTCCACAAATGCATCTGCAACTGAATGACTATATGGACAAAGTATCATTGTGAAGCCCTCAAGCTAACCTAAAATGTACAGTTCGCACAAGCATTACCCTATATTATCTTAAATGCTTTCGATACACGCCTGAGATACAGCTGCTAACAATTATTTTTTCGATTAATCTAATGACTAATTTATTAATTAATACAGTATGTTGTAGACTATAAATAGAATTATAATACAAATTAATTTAAAATACAGTAAATGTGTATAAATAATATTTCAACATTTTATTGTGGGCAGTGTTAAAATCGCAGACATTCAGTAGTCAAAGTTTGTTCGGTCCTGTAATTATGTGCATGTTTCCTTGATAATTCTAATATATTATGTACCTATAATTTTACAAATATTAGGCTACATGAAAATAGCAATGAGAAGAGATTTTGTCTCCATTTCAACTCTATTGGAAAATTGTGATTCTACTGTGTTTTTCAAAAATAGGCATGCTGGGCTCTGAATTTGGAAATTATTATGCATTTTAGGCTGTGATTGTGTGTGCAACAAAGCCTCTCATATTGCAGGGAAGAATTATCCCATATGAAATCACTTTTCTTATTTTTATAAATACAAATGCACAGCTTTATAAGGTGGTCTCTGAAAAAGGAAGTAGACTTGTTATCATTAATGCAAAAGTTGATCCATAGTGCTGGAATACAGCTACATCTCCATTTTAACAGTTACGTGAATCAGATTTACCAGTTTGACGAATTGTGGTTCCAATCATTAAATTGTTGAGCAATACAACTGTTTCCTATGTATATACTACATTGTACATCTATGGCTAATCTGTAAAGCATTGCACAGCATAACCCTCTTAAATATGGAGGAATTATCAGCTTGTAGTATCGGGCCTTTTTCTGTTGTATCTTTTTCAGTTGTACTGCTACAAAATGTGATTTGTGATTCACATAACACTAGATTGTTGGGACTTGGGCAAGGTTTTTAGCTGCAGGACCAGGGTGATCTTCACATTCAGACATCATACCAGTGTAATAATTGGGCAAGTCGACGGTACCTTTGGCTAATCGACGTATTTACGTAATTGATGACGTCTACGTATTTACGTAATTGATGGTCCTTATTTTTTGTAAATACTTCATGGTTGATTTTGAAGTCCTAAATCGCTCTAATTGCACCCAGGAATTGTGATCATATTTCTTCTTGATGTTTCTTGTAATTCCTAGTCCTAACTAAGAGGTCAAAAATGATTCCCAAAACAAGGTCTTAAATTGAAACCTCCAAATCATGGAGTACGCCATTTCCAATTTATAAATCTAGGTCTTACAGATATGTAGGGTTATGTGGAAAACCAGACACATGATTCAAAATGGCCAAGCCTCTCAAAGCGCTGTAGTCGGAAGGTTTCAGATTTGATTCCTGAGTGGCCCAAATGTCGTTTTGTTCTTGAGCAAAGCACTTTTACCCTAATTTGCTCCAGGGAATATCACTGTAAATCACGCTGGATATGAGCATCTGCTAAATGACTAAAATATAAACATGTAAAAAAATTTACCATTTAACAAAATCATGTGAAGATGTGCTTAGAGTGAGAGGCAATTTGGTTAGTTTCAATGGGCTATAATTAAATGTTGCTCTTTTTTTCAATTTTGCTCAAATTACTTAGTTGCAAGGTGCCACTTTTCAGATGGAAAGAGATTTCAGATAGATGACTGTCAGACTTTTGTTTAGCATTGAGGAAAGGTCACTGAAATGGTGTTACAGAGGAAATGGCATACCGATGAGGTGGTCTCTCATCTTGTCCAGCACTGGCTCCATGTCCTCCTGGCTCAGACTCTTGGAGCCAACCAGGCCCTTGAGCATCCCAAACATACCCCCAAAACCACCCTTCTTGGGGCTAAGGAAAATTAAGAAAAATACACTTTTCACAAACAGATGCAATACAGAACACCACATTTTTCCATTCCCCTGCCATACATATTATTATCTCATTAATGAACATGCGCTTATAGAAGGGTCAATAAGAAACAAATAGCTTACAGATGGTAGGCAATTAAGGTCCTGGTTATGAAAACGGAGGACACTGTGTAGTCATTGTTGGTGATTTTAACATCCATGTTGACACTCTTCAGTACAGAGGGACTAAAGTGTGTTGTGTTCTTCGTAACTATGGACTGACTCAGCATGTGAGGGAGCCCACACACATCAAGGGGCACACTCTGGACATAATCATCTCCAAGGGTCTGAACATTTCTAAGTTATGGGGAGGAATGTTGCTCTCTCTGATCATTCATGTGTTTTCTTTGAGTGCTATCTCCGTGCACACAAATGTTCAAACAGAGGTAATTACAAAACGATGTATCACTGAAAACACAAGTGAAATGTTTATTCAGGCTCTCTTCCACACATGCCCTTTGTCAGGTCTCAGTCAATGAGCTTGTGGATAACTTCAATTCTAAAATTACAAATGTTATTGATGGCATTTCACCACTAAGGTGAAGGGTGCCCTAGTAAGAGAAGATCTCCATGGAGAAATGCAACACTGATGAGAAGAGAAAAAAAGAGTGTCGTAAAAAAACACAGGTGAGGAAAAAACTAATCTCCAAGTTCACTAGGACATCTATAAAGAGACTTTGCATATATAATTTGAAACTGAGAAATGCAAGGCGGTCCTATTTCTCTGACATCATTGCCAAAAACAAATGATAGTGAAGTGTGTCGTGTGTCCGTAACATCTCAGTTTTTATCTAACTGGCCCTGCAGTGAATGTGCCTCCTCCACTGACAAAATTCAAAACATTTGACAGATGTCAAAAACGTGTGTTGTCCCTTTGTCCACTTAAAATCAACTCAAACAGCATGAAAAAAATGTATTCTATTAACCATATAAACCTGGAAGACATTATAAAACAAATGAAAATTCCTCCTACTAAATCTTGGTGTAGTTATGGACTCAGACCTGACTTTCAACAGCCACATTAAGACAATTACAAATTCAGGATAAAAAGACTTCTATCTCAGCGGGATTTGTAAAAACCTGTCCATGCATTTATCTTCAGTGGACTTGACTACTGTAACAGTGTCTAAGTATTTTTTTTATGTTTTTGATCAGACAGTTGCAGCTAAGACCAAGAAAGTGGATCACATCACTCCAGGTCTGAGGGTTTACACTGGCTGCCTGTCTGCCAGAGAATTGATTTGAAAATACTGCTGTTGGTTTATTAAGCACTGAATGGTTTAGGGTCAAAGTACATTTTTGATCTTTTGCAACGTGATGAACCATCCAGACCTCTCAGTTCATATAGGACAGGCCTGCTTCTACCCCCTGGAGTCAAAACTAAAACATGGAGAAGCAGCATTTAGTTTGTATGCACCATTTATCTAGAACAAACTCCCAGAAAATTGGAGGTCTTCTGCAACTCTCAGTTCTTTAAAATCAAGGCTGAAGATTTTTCTGTTTGCAAAATCTTACAAAATCTTTTTTATATTGGACCATGAGTCTGTAAATAAAGAAATATAATATTACAGCAAGAAACATTGCAGTAATTAATGCAGCTGGTGGCCACACCAGATACTGTTACTTTTGATTTTGACCCCCTATTCCTTTTACCCAAACACATATCAATCACTAGTAACACCAGAGACATTAATGATTTTGCAGTGGTCTCTTAATGTTTTCCAGATCTGCAACATTTTTTGTCCCTGAGTAAGAAAGAAAGTTAAATAATTACTTTAGGAACTTAGAAAAATTATAGATCAAGCTTCCATGAACACTCTTCTTAGATGCTGTTAATTCTCATCAATCCCAACAGTTATATTGTTGTGTAAAGTCATTTCATATTGGGCAAATTTATAGCCATGTAAACACTGCCTTCTTCAAAACAGATAAAATGTAAATAATAAAGGTTTCATTAAATCATAACATTGATGAATAAAATGCTGATACAGATAAATCAGTAAACTTCAGCCAATCGATAAATATAAAAATAATTGTGCATCCTGTAGACATATTAAATAGCAAACACTGAGCGATAACAGGTTCTGTACAAGGACAAAATGGAGAAGTGATTTAAGGCATAATATTTTGATGCCTTATATCATATTTACATTTTGTCCCTGAAGTTAAAATATTATGTTTTATCATGTTAAATTTGACAACCTTAATAAAATTGCAATAAATACATATTGTACCAGCACCAGTATTGTGAAGTTACATATTTTAGGTCCTTGGCAAATCAAAGTCCTACTAACAATGTCTAAATATTTAGGGGTAATACCTTTTCTTGCTAGTGTCAGCAACTACCCTTCTCTCCTTTTCCATTTCAACCTCTTCATCATCCTCACTGGACTCATAATCCACAGCAAGCAAGTCACCCTTCATTGAATTCAGCTGCATCCCCTGGAAAACAAAACTGGGACATTTTACATTTGTAATATCTAGAAATTAAACAATTAACACCACATGTGGCTAATGATCAGTGGTACCAACAGAGCATCCAGGAAGGCTACTAATTGGTGTTGATATAATTTATTCAGCCTGGTAGTACGCCGCTATATTAGCTTTGCTACTCACAAACCTCAGCCATGTACCTGGTTAGCTTGAATGTCCAGGCCTTGGTCTCCAGCAGCATGGGCCCCATTGCCATTGCTCTCACTGTAGTCCAGCTCCTTGGTGCTGCTACCACCCAAGGTCCACACTCGCTTCTCCTTCCCCTTTTGCTTCTCCTTTGCTGGCTTGGGGGATTTACTTAACGGCAAGAGAAAAATCTGCATTCCATTACAACTACTAAAAAGAACTTGAACCATGTTGTATTCCATTCCTTGCACACTCACCTTGGCTTCTCCACAGGCACCCCCATGCGCTTGCGGATGAACTCCTCTCTCTTCTTCTGAATAATCTCCTCCTGGGTCAAGCATTGGTTGCCATTCTCCACGGTCTTCTGTGCACTGGCCGGAGCCTTGGCTTGTTCCCCTTTTAAAGGCTCAGCTGCAAGAGCTATGGGAAGTGTTTTAGAGTCGTTACTTATTTTACATTAAAACTTTGTAGTATACAATATGCTCTTATCCAGAGCAGTTTAAATGCATTCATTTTAAGAGGTGGATGAAACCCTTTCATAAACTAGGTTTTCATCAGGATGATCTGTTCATGTACCCTGGAAATCCAGAGTTCTCGCGAGAGCACAATTTGAATTTGCTCAGCAAGTTACTCTGGCACAGAGTAATTCTGCTCATTAACTATGCCCTTGTAGCCGAGCTGCACCAATCACATCGGTGTATCTGATATAGGCGTGCCAGAGGTGTGTTAAACAGATGACGACACGACAGCGCTGCAACCTCGAAGTCATTAGTAAACATTGTAAGATCGCTATGGATTAACACCAGTTGTTTAAAACGAATTTGGCCACTACAATGAACGAGTTTTTTACTAAAAGAGGAACAGAAGACGGCGCTTGAATCGTTCCTTTTTTTATAAAATGAGTTTTTGCTGTTTTGCGACTTGATACAGCAAGAGTTTTATCTACCAGTTAGCTCCGCCATAGGGGCTTAGCGAAAAACCACTGGTGATTGGTCGTAGTGTTATCCAATTGCGTACCTTAAGATTTTCAAATGCATGCTCGGTGCCGCCTCTCGAGTTGGGTCATTTTCATTACTCGATGCCAGACCCATATCTCCTCCGGATTTGGGTCTGGATTTTTCCAGGCTACTGTTTATGTGCCTTGACATTTATCTCATCCAGGTGCATCAATCAGTGAAACCTTTAAGTGGATGAGCTACAGCAGGAAAAGATAAGGCCCGGGGTTCAGCTAAGAAAAGGATGTAACCAATCTCAATGGAACAGACATTTTCAGCTAACCTTTCATCCCACTTTTTCATCAAAGGGGAACAGTGACAAAATTCTTTAAAGTGTCTATGTTCCTAAATCACTTGATGTAGTTATTTGACTGTCACGCTCATCAGTCAGCTTTCTCACTCAGGGAAACAAGGTTGAACTAGTGCGAGTGCTACAGCATACAGTTATATGGGTCTATAATTATTGGAGAATTTTTGCAAGTGATCAACACCATGCCAAAATCTCCAAATTGTTGTAAATTTATTAAAAATATAAAATAACTGATTGCATCTGTATATTCACTCCCTTTGTTACTAACCAGAATGAGGTTTGGTGCAACCAAATTGGCTTTAGAAGTCTCATCATTACTGAAAGGATTGAATTAATTTATTTTAAATTAAATACTTGTCCACGCTGTCCGCAGATCCTAAAAAAAGTCTTAATTTTGTTTTCCAGTATAGGCCTAAAATGGTCATAAAAAGTCTTAAATCTGGAGTTCTTACAAAATTGCGATCGTCATGCTTATTTTGTTCCATTGTATTTGGTCAAAGGAAGACATAAGCTCTTTCTCTGAACAACATTTTAGTTAGCAACTGCTGTCATATTAGAGTAATAGCAGGTGATTGCGACTGCTCCATAAATGTACCTAACAGCAACGCAGCTGCTTTGTTTATTAGTTCTCTTATCAGCCTCCTGTTTGTGGGAAGTTTGTGTCCTTGCAGTGTAGTTTACTGTAACATATATTTTGTGATCAATATTAACTCTCTCAGTACCCACTATCATCGTGCTGTCCACATTCACGTTCTGTGTTGCATTATCGCAGGTGTAGTGTGAAGCCATGTATTACTTTTGAACAATTCTTTCTACTGACTCAAGAGCCAGGCTTTGGGAAGTTACTTCCTTTCAGTTATTTGTTTGAACTGCTGGTCGCAATTCTACAGCAGACTTTATTAAGCAGTGCAAACAGAAATGCTGCATTCAAAATAGAAAATAAGTTACATTTAGACGTGTTCATTGATTTAATATAATAATATAAATACCTTATTTGCATATATAATTGAAAGACAAAGCTTTTAAATCAAATCCAAACATTCAAAATGAACTATTGCACTGGTCACCCTCACTAAAGTCAGACATTGCATTCCAACCTAGAAGACCCTCAGTGCGCCTCACAACTCTTGCTCCCGACATCCGAAAACAGGTCAGTATGCAGCATACTGCGAAATTTGAGTTTCTTATTCACTGACAAGATACACAGGATGCGTCTCAATACGCACATACTATATAATATGCCAGACTACAATTAGTATTTACCAAACCATAGTTCACAAACATAGTATGTCAGAAGTCCCCGGATGGTCTACTACTGCCGGGGGATTTTCGAAGTATGCAACCCTGCATGCTTTTTGGGCAGATATAGCCCCCAATCCTTTTGCGACAAAGAATAGGAGGGGTTTCCCAAACCCGGTCCTTCTTTGGCAGTGTTTAAATGTAAGTATCCAAATGTTAGGTAACAATAAACATGTCATAAGATGAGTTTTGTTATTTTACCAAACAATAAATAAAGTTTAAATGAAATACGAACACGTTGTGCCAAATGTTTAATGTTCGAACATTGCGGGCTTCATCGCTCGTGGATGTGGTCTAATTTTAGATGCAAAGTTATGACGTGTTAGTATGTCCCGATGCTAGCATACTCGTTTACTATATATTTAATAGTACGTACTTTCCCACCACCTGCGCAGTACATACTTTTAGTATGTAGTGTGCATATTGGGATTCATCCATAGTCAAAACCATCCCTTCATCCAAGAGTTGCAATACTTGCAATACATAGCAGGGAACAGGCACCAACAACAGAGGTAGTCACAGTATGCTGGCTAACTACTCAAGCCACCATATAAGTTATCATCGGATAGTAGGCTGTAGTACTAAATATTACAGTAATTTTATTTCTTAACATTTGTATTAATTAGCTGCTGGCTGATTTTAGGGCTAGTGTAGATGTGCACAGGTTTGCAGAATTGTTTTTTTTAGCCTACTCATGCACCATCCTTCATGAATCAGAGCTAGATTTTGCCACAGATTTGTTAAAAAGTTATATTAATAGGTAAACCGTGTCCAGGGTCTTAAAGGGATACTTCACCCTACAGCGATCTGGAGGGGCTAGTAGCTTCTCCCAGACATTTGTAGAACAGTGAGATATGTTTAATACATGCCTGGCTAGTGTAAGAGCAAGATTTGAAATTTCGCGGGGAATTTTCACACGCTGACGTCACGGTGGAAATCCAATCGACTGTGGAGATAGGAAAATGAATGTAGGCA
>JACXGM010009796.1:0-27101 GCA_016801145.1 Umbra pygmaea | reverse complement strand
GGAAGATTACGAAAGGGATCTATGTGCTGAATTAACCGGCACTACAGCCCGAAAGCGGCTGAAAAGCGATGTGATCCCATCCATTTTTCTTTATCTAGAAAGAGTAGCCTATATATAGTAAGATACAGTAATTTACACAGTCAGCTAGCTACTAAATACAGCTGGCACACTACACATACAGTACAATAACATTACCACAAAGACACAATGTGTGCTCCATTATCAAGGTACAGAAAATAGGTTTAATAAATGTACTCATCTGTTAGTTGTCCTCTTGTATGTCTCTTTCCATGCGTGCTGGAAAACTTCAGTGATTCAGTGACGCATATGCGGTCGTCAGTCATTTTTGTTTAAGCCTTACAAGTAAAGCTATTCCACAATCCCATTCAGTGTAGCAAGTGCTTTTTCCCACAGAAGCACTTAGGCAATTAGAATTTAAACGCATTTCAACTGGATTAGCTATCTGTAGAACATGCTGCCTTGTTGAAGCTGGATATCAAACTCCATTTGTTGTAAATGTTCTTCGGTGTACTCGGGCACAAACATGTTGGTTGGATGTTACTCAGAATATAAAAGCAAGTTGTAAAATTCCTCATCTGCAAATCCTAGGTTAGTAGCAATTGTGTTACCAGCGACTGTGGTTACGAACTGTTTCACAGAATCTAGAGGACCTGCCGGGTGGGCGGGGCTTGGAACAAGGAAGTCAGCGTTGTAGTTCTCTACATACTGAAAAAATCATACCACCTCGTCTGTTTATCATTAACGGCTGATCGAAACGTCACAGAAAGACAAGCTATAGTTTAAAAAATGAAGGACAACCGAGGCTTTAAGAGAGTAGGTTTGAAAGCCAGATCAGTCTAACAGGAATGCTTATTTTCGCGACCGAATACACGCCTGTGTTCATTTTTCCTATCTCCAAGGTCCATTGGATTTCCACCGTGACGTCAGCGTGTGAAAATTCCCAGCAAAATTTCAAATCATGCTCTTACACTAGCCAGGCATGGGTGAAACATATCTCACTGTTCTACAAATGTCTGGGGGGAGCTACTAGCACCTCCAGATAGCTGTAGGGTGAAGTTTCCCTTTAACAGCCGTAGCCGATCTAGTGATGCTCACTTATCCCCAGAATGTCCAGGTGGTACCTTTTCATCTCACTGAGGACTTGTGCTGTCTTGGTGGTCTCAAACATGATTTGAACATTCCAACCTATGCACATTTTGGTTTTAGGCCCTAGTAGGCCCTCTTTTGCACTCCTGACTTCCTTTCGGATTTCATCAGAGGTGGTGATACTGTCACCAAAAGTGTTTGGTTGGCCAGGGTCTACTATGGGCCTGAAGACAGTAGGATCGTTTATTGTAGTTTCTGTAACAGTAGTTTTCTTTACCCCCAACCCCCAAAATGGAGGGCCACGTGCAGCCTTTCGTCTCACCAAAGACCAGTCTGGTATGGTTGAACCTGCCAGGAGCCATAGGCTCCCTCCAGCATAGCTCCCAGGATCATAGAAGCATACAAGCCTCTCCACCACAACGCAGATGGCTCAGTGGGTAGGGAGTCAGACTTGTAGTCAGAAGGTTGCCAGTTCGATTCCCGACTGAGCCAAATGTCGTTGTGTCCTTGGGCAAGACACTTTACCCTAATTGCTCCCAGGTCGTTGCTGTAAATAAGAAACTGTTCTTTGTCAACTTACCTGGTTAAATAAAGGTTAAATTAAAAACAACAAGGTCACAGCACGGGGAAAGGACCTCTGTTCCTGGGAGACCTTATTCTCAGTGGTCACAAAAGTGTATATAATATCTGACTTGAACCTATATATAATCCTACACAACCTTAACAATAACATAGTTGTTACATGATGTATATAAAACAAGACTTTTTTGAAAAAGAAGTTCATAAAAACAGGTTCAATGAATCAACATTTCGTTTTTACATAACCAGTCACACATTTCTTACACAGACAGCCTGGCATAGAGTAAGCAACAACAAGAAACTGAAGTAAAGTAGCTACCAGAAACCAACTAGTGTAGTAAGGTTGGAACCTAGGCAGAAACCTAAAGACTGAAGGGTCAGTCCTCTTCTGGTTGTGCTGGTGGAGATTTTAACAGTGCATGGCCTTTGTTCATTAATGTATTTACACATTGAAATGACAAGTGACTCAGTGAATACAGGTGGGCTTCAGGCTGAATCAATGTCGGCATTTCAACCGGGTGGTCTTGGACAGGGATGACTAGGTGGACTGTGGGCAATAACACAACCAGGGGTACTTGAGATGTGGACATCTAGGAGCTGTCAGGGCAGTTAGTTAGAGCTTCACATTTTTCCTGCATGCAAATGTAGAGTAATGAACAAAGCACAAGGTTAAAACAAATTGCTGGTAATAACAGGGCTTAACATTAACATGTTTCATTGACATCATCCAAGCTGTGCAAGTCAGACCCAAAATGCTTGCATAGCTAAACGAATGTCGCTGCTAGGCTACCTAGTACCTTGCTTTTAAAATTGGCTACCAGGCTTTTTAATCAGTCTGTTGCACTAGTGTTTTGTTCTTTATTATCTCTTTTTTCTCCCTCTAGTGCTTCTTAAAGTAAAATCCCATTCTTCCTAAAGAGACAGTGTACAATTTTCTCAAATAAACATCTGAACCAATAAACACTGTTCCTTACAGTAAATCAGTATTATATGCCATATGCCATGCATTATATTAAATACTCATTATTTTCCAGGGCACAACAGTTGAAAAACACCAACTGGCTGGCCAAACTGTTTTAAAATGCGTTCTTACCTTTGAAAATGTATCAAATACACTTATTTATTTTAGAATTAAGATTTATTTTACAATGCTGAATGTTATAAGGTAAGGGTAAGGACGGTAAAGGTACTTTATTGTCACATACACATAGCAAAATTCATTCTGTGCATTTAACCCATCCCTCAAGGGGGCAGTGGGCAGCCATTTACAGCACCTGGGGACCAACTTCAGATCTACACCAGTGCCCTCGTCAGGGGCACTGACTGAAGAACCTAAACCTGCATGTTTTTGATGGTGGGGGAAACCAGAGCACCCAGAGGAAACCTTCGCAGACACGTGGAGAACATGCAAACTCCACACAGAAAGGCCCGGGCCGACCAGGGCTCGAACCCAGAACCTTCTTGCTGGGAGGCTACAGTGCTATCCACTACGCCACCATGCCTGGCCTTTGTCAGAATGTCACGGGATCTCGTGGTAGCAGGCATTAGGTAAGTGTTATTTAAAAATACTTCTACCGCGATCCCGCGAGATCAAGCACAGAGCACAACATGTATAGCCTGGCAGCCGGGAGTAGCAGCCATCAGGCAAGTGTTATTTAAATATACTTCTGGTGTACTTACAAACTTTTCAATGCCTCGTTTTATAAGTACAGAACCTAATTGTACTACTGGAAAAGTTTGGTAACATTCCCGGCATTATTAGTGGGGTTATTTACGAGATACACACTTGGTTCCATTAGCGGCATGCACTAATCCATTCTGATAGCTTTAACTCAACCAATTTATAACAATGGAAAAAAGCTTACAGGGGGTTGTTTGGCTCAAGGTCAAGGTGCAAAGGACTCTAGGTTTATATTACTCCAAACCATCACTTTAAGGGAGCCCAGTATTTCCTTGAACTTATGTACTTCTCCCCCAATGTGAAGCACACCTGCCAAACATATCAATCCTGTGTAAATTATATTATACCATCTCTTTCACATACAGTACTCCTTCAACTACTCCTCTTCACATGTCCTCCCTTCACATGGAACACACCTTTCCCAAAGCAGTTTAGTGTAAATGTGTAAACCACTTATTCCCTGTGCTTATCTGCTCCTCCCCCCAAGAGAAGAACATTCAAAATCAAACAATGTATCGATATCTACTTCTTTTTCGTGCTATGTGCCTCACAGGTGCAAAGCTTTCATTTGCAAGGGACACTGCACCATGACTGCAATATGCCATTTGTGTGTGTGACCCACTAATGTTCGCACACACATGCATACACGCACACACAGAAACACACACACACGTTGTAGATGTTAATGTTCTAATAAGCTTCTTTTTACAATAAAAAATATATATATTTTTGTCATTTTTATTTGTCTGTATGTTAAAATAAGAGCAGTTAAAACTCTCTGGTCAATTTTGGGGAGAGGGGGGTAGCTTAAGGGGAGGGGGGGTTAGCAACGAACAGTGTTTAAAGTTAAGATATTTGCACAATATCATTTGCACAGTTATTCTCAAGTGTATACATTTCTGATTAGCTAGTAAATCAGTCACATGAGGACAAAATGTCTGCAGTTTGATAGAGTGAATACAGTTGTATGCAAAAGTTTAGGCACCCCTGACAATGTCCATGATTTTCATTTATAAAATATTTGATGTTTGGATCAGCAACTTCATTTTGATCTATTAAATAACTGAAGGACACAGTAATATTTCAGTAGTGAAATTAGGTTTATTGGATGAACAAAAAATTTGCAATATGCATCAAAACCAAATTTGACACATGCATATATTTGGGCACCCCAACAGAAATATCACATCTTTATTTAGTTAAGCCACCTATAGCAGAAATAAGAGCCTCTAGACACTTCCTATAGCCTGTAATGAGTGTCTGGATTCTGTATGAAAGTATTTTTGACCATTCCTCCTTGAAAAACATCTCCAGTTCAGTTAGGTTTGATGGTTGCTGAGCATAATTAGCCCGCTTCAAATCACCCCACAGATTTTAAATGATATTAAGGTCTGGGGTCTGGGATGGCCATTTCAGAACATTGTACCTCTGCATAATTGCCAGAGAAGATTTTGAGCAGTGTTTTGGGTTGTTGTCTTGTTGAAATATCCAGCCCCGGCGTAACTTCAACTTTGTGACTGATTCCTCTAAATTATTCTCATGTTTCTGCTGATATTGAGTGGAATCCATGCAACCCTTAACTTTAACAAGATTCCCAGTACCGGCACTGGCCACACAGCCCCACAGTATGATGGAAACTCCACCAAATTTTACTGTAGATAGCAAGTGTTTGTCTTGGAACTCTGTGTTCTTTTGCCACCATTCATAACGCCCCTTGTTATGACCAAATAACTCAATCGTGGTTTCATCAGTCCACAGCACCTTCTTCTGAAGCTGGCTTGATAAAATGTGCATTTGTATACCTCAAGCGACTCTGTTTGTGGCGTGTGTGCAGAAAAGGCTTCTTCTGCATTACTCTCCCTTACAGCTTCTCCTTTTGCAAAGTGCGCTGAATTGTTGAACAATGCACAGTGACACCATCTGCATCAAGATGATTTTGAAGATCTTCAAAGGTGGTCTCTGGGCTGTTTTTGACTGTTCTCCCCTTCGTTTGTCTTTGCCTCCCCAATAATTTACTTGGCCTGCCACTTCTGACCTTAACAAGTGTTAACTGTGCCTGTGGTCTTCCATTTCCTCACTATGTTCCTCACATTGGACACTGTCAGCTTAAATCTCTGAAATAGCATTTTGTAGCCTTCCCCTAAACCATAATATTGAACAATCTTTGTTTTCAGGTCATTTGAGAGTTGTTTTGAGTCCCCCATGTTGCCAAACTTCAGAGGAGAGTCAAAGAGAACAACAACTTGCAATTGGCCACCTTAAATACCTTTTCTCATGATTGGATGCACCTGTCTATGACGTTCAAGGCTTAATGAGCCCACCAACCCAATTGTATGTTCCAATTAATCAGTGCTAGGTAGTTACAGGTATTCAAATCAACAAAATGACAAGGGTGCCCAAATTTTTTGCACCTGTCTAATTTTGTTTTGATGCATTTTGCACATTTTCTGTTAATCCAATGAATCTCATTTCACTACTGAAATATTATTGTGTCCTTCAGTTATTTGATATATCAAAATTAAATTGCTGATCCAAACACCCACAATTATTTAAAAATGAAAATCATTGAAAATGTCAGGGGTGCCTAAACTTTTGCAAACGACAATAAGTCTTTCTGTGGTGCAGTGGTAAAGCAATGGTCTTCTAACTCCAAGGTCTTTGTTTCAAGTCTTCTCAAAAGAACTTGTTTATTTTATATTCATATGGAATTAAAATCAATTGCAATTATATGATTTTGATAATATTAAAATAATTGTGTAAGTTTAACAATACACATGTTAATTTACTAGATTGTTTTCAATAGATATTTTACTCAGATAACATTTGTAGAATTTAAGGGGGCATAGTGTTTCCCATACTGCTTCTGGGGACCTCCAGCCATCTAACAACATTGTATTTACCCTGAACCTGCTTACCTGAATCAAGCATCCAAGGCTTCATAATTAGTAGACAAGTTGATTAAGGTGTGCTAGCTCCGGGATACATCCACCACTGACCTGAACATTCAGTCTTTATATTTACATACTATCAACCACAGACAATGTCAGGGGGAACATGTTTATGTTTTCGACTGGAACCCTTAGATTCAATTAAGAACCTTACTAGATACCTTTTTTAGAGTGATATGGTGCAATACAACAATTCTGCAAGTTAAGGAATATAGGCAAACATTTACAATGACACCTGGAAGGCCACCTGTCATCCTTGAGAGGGTATTTTTCAAGACAAGAGTCCTTGACATCAGGACTTTGAGGGTTGTTAAGTCCAATAACAGTTATCACCTTGTAAGTGCTCCAATCCTGCTGCAAGCGGCTTCATGACGGTGCAGTACACGCACAGAAATTGATACTCCATTGAGCAACTAATTTCCTAGTTTGACACGCAGCCTATTCAGCGCTTTTATCTGAATTACTGTGATTCTGGAAATGGCCTTGTAAAAGGAATTCCACCTTGTGGATGATGGCACCAGTAGCTTTCTTAGGCTGACTTCCTCCACGTGTTCTGATGCAACTGTTGTTTGGCTTGCCTTGGTCCAAAGAGCTGTGCATTTTGTGAAACTATTCATATACACAGCCTTGTTGCACTGGAAGTTAAGTGTTTCTCAACATCACCAGTGAAAAATAAATTATTGTATGTGATGCATGCCTGTTGTGCGGGATGAGTAAACTGACCATTTCTCTCAGTGGAGAGGGCTTCTTTGAGATCAGTAAAAATGACATCCTCATCAAAGTCTTCTTCCAGTTCAGATTCAGAATCATAATTGACAGGCTGATATCTTTTAAACGTCTTGGCAAAATTTGATGAATTGTCTGTTACAGTGGCTACTACTTTGCCACGCACTCCATATAACTTTTCACCAATGAAATAAAGGGCCCTGTATTGCACCGGGCGCAATGCAGCCCAAAGTCTGGAGACTTTGCTAGTTTACGACCAACGCAGTTGTCAATTTCCCATCAGGCGCCACGTTGTTTAAATAGCAAACTCACTTGCGCCCATATTTGCGCCCAGGAAGGTGTGTTCAGGATATTTCTGGGTGTATTGCTCTCTTGAGGCATCAGAAAGTGATCGCGCTATTGACCAACAAAAACCTGGTCTAAAGTCAATGGCGCAGCACGTCATTGTTATTTTAACAGCAAATTAGTCAAATGCACCTATGGCATAGGCACAGTGCGTGCACACTATGCTTGTTGCACACACACAGGGAAGCACAGCACCACACGAACATGCAAAAGATTACAAATAAAAATATTCCGATGCAAATCCGCCGTCATAATAGCAATGCCCAAAAGGTACAAACGCACCTGGCTTTTAAAGGGAATGGGAGATGAATCTCTGATTGTTTATTGCATGTTACGCCCAAAACACACCCATGAATTAATGAAGAAACTTAGTACAACCCTTTTAGACCATGCGCCAGCGCATGGACCCTTTTATCCGCTGTAAAACTAGCAAAAGTGGATTTGGACACGCCCATAGCACACTTGCGCCATGTGCTTCACGCCATGTGCTTAGAACGTTAAAATAGAGCCCAAAATGTGTGCTCGATGCTTGATCACATTCCGGAGGTTGTCAGTGATTGATTTAAGAAAAATTGGGATTGAAAACAATGAACATGGAATGTGCATTTGTTGGGCACCCTGTCACATAGTACTTGACAACATCTTCGGCAAATATAACTGCTTCCAAAATTCCTATTTTTGACTTTGGATGTTTTCACCACTATTCTTGCTGAATGTTTCTAGATCAGAACAGATTTTTGGGTCTTCTTGCATACACTGCAATTTTGAGATCTCTCCACAGATTGTCAATACTACTAAATCCTGGAAAAGTTATTGTCATTTCAAGATCTTCTTTCTTGAAAGTATTTAATGGTTGATTTTTAGGTATATTTTGGATCATTTTCTTGCTGAAATATGCAACCTCTTTTCAGATTCAGTGTCTTGACTGACTTGGACATAATCTGGTAGGACTTGTTAATATCCAGTTGACATGAACTAGTTCATAGTTCAGTTCACACATTTTAAAATGAACTAGTTCAGTTCATAGTTCATACTTCAACATTTTGAACTAAGTTCACAGTTCCAAAAATGATCTCGTATTCAGTTCTTTTATTCCATATGTTGCTGCGAGCTATTATTTTTCAAAATTGTTGCCACAGCCCATATAGATCCACAGACAGCAATTATTTTATCAGATTTAACACTGAAACTAAGCGTCAGATATCAACCTCATGTTCAATTTTGAATCCTTATCCAACCAGGGTTTTCGGTATATTAGCATTGAGGGGACAGCATTTCCCCATTGTTGCTTTAACGCTTGTTGCTGTCCATTCAGTTCACACTAGTAGCATAGATGTAGATCTACAGCTTTCACTCCTACAGTATATTCTCAATAACATTAGGAAATATGACCTGCTTGAATGGTCTTTTTTAATGAGGAATTATTAAAAGAAAAAAAGGACAGTAGTCCTTCAGGGTCAAATGTTTTACAACTTTAATATATTTCCATTTCAAATTCCATTTCAGTACATACTAAAAAGTAATACTGGAATCCTGGAACAATATACCAGGCAGGTTCCACAAACAAGTTACATAGTATTTATATACTTGAAAGGCTAGCTTCAGTTCAATGTGTGGTTTCAGGTTTGCTGTGGATGTGACTGCAGTGCAGATTTTCTTTTTGAATGCCGACGGGCAAAGTTTGTACAGAAATGTAAGAATTTTCCTTTCCTCACCGTCCTTGTCATAAAACTAATTTAAATGATCATACAACGCCGATCCTTGCTGTTGGTCGCCTACATGCTCATCCTGCTGTCGCATTCATGCTGCTTTTTGTTTTGATGCCGCATGCGGTGCGAGTCGCGACACAGGTGGCTGGTGTTGCCACTTGCCAGCGAGAGGGGTTTCTTCCGCTATGTATTAGGGCCTCTTTACTGTGTTTTTCAGCCGGGTTTTCGCCTAGAAGGCTCTATAGAAATCAGGCACCCTATTGAACGAAGTTAAACTGAGAGAGCAAGCCGTTCACAGGCACCAGAATGAAAAAGTTCACAGTAACTTTCATCAGGCAGCAATACAGTAGCCTAAGTTCAGTTCAAGTTCGCCCAAAATATGAACGAGTTCATGAACTATCGTTCAATGAACACGTTCAGGCACAACACTGCCAGTTGAAATAACTCATCCTTCCACCCTTACAATATTACTAGTTCCACTGGATGACACACAACCTCAACACATTTTATTGGAATGGTTTTGCCAACCAGTTATATTTTCATTTCATCAGTGCAAATCACAATGTTCCAAAATTATTCTGGCTTGTCAAGGATTTCTTTTGCATATTCGAAATGCTTAGTTTTTTGATGAGGATTGTCTGACAAAATTTCCCATGTAGATCCTTGTTTTGTAAGGTACACTGTACAATGGACTTGTTAAAAAGTATTCCTGTGACAGCTAAACTGTTTTGAATGTGTTTTGCAGAGACCTGTGGGTTCTTTTGCGCAGATCTGACTGGTTTTTGGTTCATCTTCTAGAACTTGCTTTTTACTTTTCATTTCATTCTTGACACTGTTTCTGATAGTGGACATTGACACCTGGAAGCATTTAAAAAAATGTTTGATATCTTTCTCCTGTTTTGTGAAAGTACACTATATGTTCAGAAGTATGTTGACACCTGACCACCACACCCATATGGGGCCCTATTTTAACGATCTAAATGCATGGCGTGTGTCACGATTGTTGGTGTGGTGCGTGTGTAGTGGAGAGAGGAGGACTCAGGCAGGCAGTGTGGCAAGCGTACTTGCTGGATTTATTGGGATCGATCCGGAAAACTCAGGGCGAACAGGTTGCAGGGTACGACCTATCCAAATATGCATATCACAAGATTCCTAACACTACAGACCACGTGCTATTTACAGCTGCACGGAACGCTGAACACTTAATACAGAATTATACTCCTCCTGGAAATACGCACACTCTTCTTACACAGAGTGACTGGCACAATGTCAGAAAGGAAGTATCTAATAAACACTCACTGCCTATACACATGGACATAGTTGACTCACGTTTCACAACCTTGCTGAATGTAATCCCGGACTGACCTTCAATGTCTCTTGCACATACACCAACGTGACAATATAATAATGAATCGCGCCCTCCTCTCTTCCACCTAGGACTGGTATAGGAACCGAGCAGCCAGCTGACAGTGATTAGGTGATTAGCTCGCACGGCTCCCAATCAGTACCCAAGTGAAAGGGAGGAAGGCGCTACAGAGCCCACATTACTATAGCACCCATCATACTCACCCACACTACTCATATTATACATACAATAACTAAATCAACAGTACAAACACACTGGAAAATAATAAAAACAAACTCAAAGATCTACATACAATGAGTCCATCTCACAGTTAATAACGGGACGGGAGTCCCACTCTGGGACCCGTTACAGAATCCCCCCCCAAGACCTCGGCGGCCCCGACGAGGCAAAACAGAAGCCAAACGAGAGGGGAAGGGAGGGCGGGCAGCACAAAATCCCCCCCCCAAGCACCCGACAGCGCCCCTCCACACCGTCCAAGGCGGCGGCTCTGCCGGTGGGCGAGGCAGCCAGGGCAGCGTCCCTAACCCAGCTGCACATCTCCCCTTAGGTGGCGAGGCAGCCCCGGTAGACCCTGGCGGCGAGGCAGCACCGGTAGACCCCGGCGGCGAGGCAGCACCGGTAGATCCCGGTGGCGAGGCAGCACCGGTAGACCCCGGCGGCGAAGGCAGACCCCCGGCAGGCTCCGGAGGCAAAGGCAGAACAGCTACTCCCAACACCCGTAGAGAATTGGCCCACGGCTCCTCCGTGGTCTCCGCAGCCGAGAACGTCGGAAGAGAGGGTAGCATGGGGAACTCCCCACCCCAGAATGGAAGCCCCTCCCTGTCAGGTGGTTCTGGCAGCAGGAGCCCCCCTCCCAGAAGAAGGAGCTCCTCCAGGTCAGGTGGTGGTGGTAGCTGGAGCTCCCCTCCAGGAACTGGGAGCTCCATAGGCCAGAGCGGAAGCTCCTCCAGCTCAGGCAGAGAAGCCGCTGCGGGCTCCGACTGAGAGACAACCCTCAGCACGGCTCTTAGGTGGGACAGCTCCGCGTCCACCTCCCGCCAAACGGCCCGTGCCTCTCGGATGGCAGCCTCCTGAGCTGCATAGCGCCCCCCAAAAAATTCCTTTGCGGAATGTAGGCTGCCAATGGGGGAAAGCGCTGAAGGTGGGCTCAGCTGCGCTCCTCCCGCGATGTTGCTGCAGGAGAGAGCGCAGTCTGTAGCCTGATGTCCTGTGATCTCTCCGTTGTGTAGGCGATTCATTCTGTCACGATTGTTGGTGTGATGCGTGTGTAGTGGAGAGAGGAGGACTCAGGCAGGCAGTGTGGCAAGCGTACTTGCTGGATTTATTGGGATCGATCCGGAAAACTCAGGGCGAACAGGTTGCAGGGTACGACCTATCCAAATATGCATATCACAAGATTCCTAACACTATAGACCACGTGCTATTTACAGCTGCATGGAACGCTGAACACTTAATACAGAATTATACTCCTCCTGGAAATACGCACACTCTTCTTACACGGAGTGACTGGCACAACGTCAGAAAGGAAGTATCTAATAAACACTCACTGCCTATACACATGGACAGTGACTCACGTTTCACAACCTTGCTGAATGTAATCCCGGACTAACCTTCAATGTCTCTTGCACATACACCAACGTGACAATATAATAATGAATCGCGCCCTCCTCTCTTCCACCTAGGACTGATATAGGAACCGAGCAGCCAGCTGACAGTGATTAGGTGATTAGCTCGCTCGGCTCCCAATCAGTACCCAAGTGAAAGGGAGGAAGGCGCTACATTACTATAGCACCCATCATACTCACCCACACTACTCATTTTATACATACAATAACTAAATCAACAGTACAAACGCACTGGAAAATAATAAAAACAAACTCAAAGATCTACATACAATGAGTCCATCTCACAGTTAATAACGGGACGGGAGTCCCACTCTGGGACCCGTTACAGCGTGAAGCATATGAAGCAAGTGCGCTTTGGGCGTGTCCAAATCCACTTTTGCTAGTTTGACAGCGCATAAAGGGTCCATGCACCGGGCACATGTTCTAAAAGTGTTGTACTAATTTTCTTCATTAATTCATATAGTAGGTGTGGTTTGGGCGTAACATGCAATAAACCAATCAAAGTGTCATCTCCCATTCCCTTTAAGAGCCAGGCGCGTTTGAACCTTTCGCACATTGCTATTATGATGGCGGATTTGCATTGTAATATTTTTATTTGTAATCTTTTGCATGTTCGTGTGCTGCTGCGCTTCCCTGTGTGTGTGCAACAAGCATAGTGTGCACGCGCTGTGCATACGCCTAGGTGCATTTGACTAGGTGCATTTGCTGTTAAGATAACAATGACACGCTGCGCC
Organism: Umbra pygmaea; assembly: GCA_016801145.1. Classification (NCBI taxonomy): domain Eukaryota; kingdom Metazoa; phylum Chordata; class Actinopteri; order Esociformes; family Umbridae; genus Umbra; species Umbra pygmaea. The sequence continues at coordinate 14,281 of JACXGM010009796.1, read as the reverse complement.
ATTGACTTTAGACCAGGTTTTTGTTGGTTAATGGTGCGATCAGTTTCCGATGCCTCAAGATAGCAATACACCCAGAATTATCCTGAACACACCCTCTTGTTAGACCAGCACGCCCAGGTGCATTTGCTATTTAAACGATGCGGGCACCGGATGGGAAATTGATAACTGCGTTGGTCTTAAACTAGCAAAGACACTTGCGTTCAGGCTTTGCGCTGCGTTGCGCTGGGGAAAAGATAGGGCCCTAGGTAAGACCAAGAGCTTGTGGGACATCTCATTCCAAAAACCATAGACATTAGTATGGAGTTGGCCCCCTTTTTGCAGCTATAGCTATAATAGTTTACGTGTTGGTGTGGAGATAGGGAGACCAGAGCAGGGAGATCGTGTACTCTGTTTTATTTCGAGCAAAATAATAAACAGCAACTGTGATGCCCAAACAAAACCAAATCTAAATCTACAGAGCGATAGACACTAAGTCCATTACGTGGGTTAATCGGTATGAGATAATTACATTGTTTCACCTCCTCAGGATGATTACTAACAACACATTAACGTAGTGGGCCATGGGAATCACTCTCTAAATACGTATAGGTTTTACCTCCACATATGAATACTCATGAATACATATCTTAGTATACGGTGGCAGTGTTCATTTCAAGCTCTTGTAGATCTTGTAGATAAGGGTTTACTTGATTACTAACTACCAACCGGTGTATGGGATAATCCCCTATAATCAACCTTTCACTGGTGCATAATAGGATAATCAAGAGTCACAGTACAATTAACTTTTCAGAAGGTGGTGCCACAGTCTCATAACTAACCAAATAGTCCAGGTACATTAAACAAAATACATATATATCATTACCCACAAAACTTAGTCTTTATGTCCGACTACTCCCTCAGGACTCGTCATGACAATAGCAGTCCCCACTCTTCTGGTTATGTTTTACACCAGATTTTATTGTCTGTTTCTGGGAATTTTTGCCCATTCAGCCAAAAGAGCAATTGTTTGGTCAAGCACTGATGTTGGACAAGACGGCCTGGCTCACAGTCACCATTCCAATTCTGGAATCGATCACAAGGTAACACACAACACCCAACATGAGAATTAGAATTTAGCACAGAGACACAGTAGCAATCAAGCTAGGCAGATGAAGGAACATCCCGGGTTATAGAGTGGTGGTGATGATGAGATGAGGTTTTGGTGCCCTGGGTTAGATTAGTGTGCGTAATTCGTGTCCTCCTTGGATGGTCTCTTGTTGTTGGATGGACATTCTTGGGCACTCATGCCGGTGGTTTACAGTTTTTACAGATTGCTAAAACACTAAAAGTGAATGCTGAGACCAAAGTGTCGAAACCCTACCATTTGCGTGCATGTCGTACACACAGGCACCAAATGAATAATCTCATTGTCGGCACGGCACCGTAAACAATTCTGTAACACACGGTGCAAAACACTACACGCATTGGCCAATGATGAAACTGGGCAGTCAGCACGTCAATTCAATAGTTAAAACACACACAACATTAGCAACACCCCCGCACACACAGTAAAACACTTAACCTGTAACTGAACACCAATCAGTCATTATACATATAATTCAGGTATGAGCACCTGTCGTGAGACAATCGCGAACATGGAGACTGAAGGACCAAGGGGAAGGAGAAGATGAGGAAGACGGGGGAAGAGGGAGAGGAGATAGAGGAAGAGACTCTGGTAAAAACTAGACATTGGGTATCAAATATTATCGGCCAAAGGGCCATCGAGAACGTCTCCAGGCAGTGCGGGGGCAAGATCACCATGTTTGCCACCATTAGTGGTCAGGGGGTCCTCCATCACCAGGCCACCCTGGGTCCCTACAACACTGCACACATACTGACATTTCTGCATGCACTACATGCCACGGTCACATAGGACGGACCAGGGCAGCCCATGTTTGTTGTCATCTGGGATAATGTCAGTTTCCACCGGGCTGCTCTGGTCCGGGACTGGTTCGCCAACCGCAACCATTTCATGGTGCTGAACCTGCCCCATTATTCAGCGTTCCTCAACCCGATCAAGGAATTATTTTCGGCATAGCAGTGGAATGTCTATGACCGTCTACCACATGCACGCATGCCACTCCTGCGAGCAATGGAGGACGCATGCAGAGACATCGAGGAGGGGTCAATCCACGGGTGGATACGCCACGGCCGGCAATATTTTCCCCATTGCATTGCGAGAAAGAACATTGCCTGTGATGGTGATGAGGTTTATGTGGCCCCACTTCAATCGACGGCGTAATATCTGACTTATAATGGGAGTTTTTGTGTTACCTGTATACAATGTATCACTGGGGCTTGGTTGCGGGAATAAAAACGGTTAAAAACTACCAATGACAGAAATGTCTTGAGTAAAGTTGACCAGTGTGTTGTGTCTGCTTTGACTGTTTGTTGTGCATGTCCATGTGTGTTTCCTATCTATCTGAAGAGGGCCTTTTGAAGTCAAGTTGTGATTGCAGAATGTCTTTTTGACATGGCAGTTAGACGTTAATCTCCAAGTGTTGTGTCAAGAATTCTTGTGTGTTGAGTTTTGACACAATGGTTCAGGCACGGTTCTAGCAGGGGGGCAAACACATTCGCCTGGCAACACTACGTTATGTTGGCAACACAAACTCTGATTTGTCCTTTCAGAATTATAGCACTTGTTTTAATTCATTCATTTCAATAATCATTGTGAAGTCATTACAAAGCTAGTGAATTGTAACCAAATGCAACGGTATTGTGTGTAAAGAAACAAGAGTATATGATTGCAGAACCTTAACATGTTTTCAATTACAACGTTTCATTGAAAACAGTAACAAATACATTGTACACAGAAATTGATTGAATATATTGTCAGTGTCATGTGAAAACACGATTACATTTGAAAAACATTCACTAGAGTCTGTTTTATCTAACAATAGACTAATTTTTGCAACACAAGAACATAGCTCCAGTATCCATGCAATGAATTAACAATGATTATTGTAATGAATTACGAGTGCTATCATTCTGAAAGGACAAATCAGAGTTTGTGTTGCTGACATAACATAGTGTTGCAAGGCAAACGTGTTTTCCCCGTGCTAGAACTGCACCTGCATTGGTTGTTTTCTTAATTGATACTGGCCCAATCATATCTTTAAACACCGCCATCTTTGGGATTTCTGCCTGCAGGGTTGCCAGATTTGGCGGTTTCCCGCCCAATTCTATTCTAAACAACAATTATGCAAAGCGATTCTCATCAAAACTCCAGGCCAAACTGCCTGTCTCAGAAAATATAGGCTATACCTTTATGGTATTAGACCTAATTGTTGTAAATCACAGGTGTCAAACTCAAGTTTGCTATTATATTTGGCATATGAAAATATATAGATTTTGGGTAGAGACGACCCGCCATGCATGAACGTTCTGCCTCTGCAAAGAGCGCACTGACACCCCTGTTCTAAATAATATGTTCAACGCAATTTTCATGAAAACTCTAGGTTTAACTGCCTGTCTCAGGGAAACCATTTTGTTTGGAAAACAGTGATCATTGGATCATCCTTTCTCATGTCAGTTTATAAACTGCTACTTTTATCAATCACTGATCAATCTTTTACCATCCTTCTCTGTCTCTCTCTCTCTCTCTGTCACAAACACACACACACAGACAAAATGTCCACTCCTGATTTTTTTAAGGATTTATTCAAGGAGTTTACCTGCATGCTTTTTGATTGGTTAAGTTTACAATTAATGCCACACCACTTTTTTGAAATACAGTATCTAATGTGTCAATCCTCACTGATTCTTGCATACTCATTACATGGTGTTAGTTTTAAGGAGTAGGAGTTGGTATTCATATTCAGGGGAGCACAAGGACAGGTGGTATTTGGGATCTTGTGGTGGGCCGGTCTGGGCCAAAATGCCAGGGCCTATTTTTGGTCCCAGTCCACCCCTGACAGAAAGTGATCATTGTCCAACAAAAACCTGGTCTAAAGTCAATAGGGCAGCATTTCATTGTTATTTTTACAGCAAATTAGTTAAATGCACCTTGCACTTCACGCCATGTGCCTAGATCGGTAAAATAGGGCCCTTCAAGTTTAAAGCAAAACTACTATATGTGACTGTAGACACTGGAATTGACTTAATCTGACTAATTAAACCCCTAATCAGTCAGTTAACTTCTCTGGCCATTAGCAATCCATCTTTTCAGGACGAAATTAAGAATGTAAAAAAAACAAAGTTTTACACTTGCCATGTTGAATTTGGTTTATTATTTTGAATATATAATAACTTCAAATAAAACATACTTGTGTATTAAATGTTGCAGAAAGTTTTCACTTATAACCATGCAAAGTTCAGGTCAACTTTTGTTCATTGTAACATAATATTTTACAGGTTTTTACAAACTTTTGCATGCAACTGTATTTACAATGAATAGGGATACCTATTCTCAGTATCCCTTCTGTCATAGAGAGGGAAAAGCTGTCCAGACAGAAATCGTAAAAGTACACATGGGCCCAGACAAGTCAATCAGCTTTTGTCTTGCCAATCAATTAAGTGCTCTGGCTTTAGAGACCCCTGAAAATAGATCGAAGTTAAATTGAGGTTTGCTTTGTATGGTACAACAGGCAAGAGTGCACTTAAATGCAAGCTGAAAATAGTTAACATTTCCCTTCACATCCCTGCAAATGCATTTGAAGAAAGGAAATATTAATAGTTCTGGTCAAATTTTACCACATTACAGTGCATTTTGAAAGTATTCACAGCACTCCCATTTTGTTATGTTACACCCTTATTCCGAAATGGATGAAATTCATTATTTCCCTCAAAATTCTACAATCTTAGCAAATAAAAAAATAAAAAACGAAAAAAGGACATGTACATAAGTATTCACAACCTCTGCTCAATACTTTGTTAAAGCACCTTTGGCAGCAATTACAGCCTCAAATCTTTTTGAGGATGATGCTACATGGATAGGAATAAAACACAGAAACACACATTACAGTTTTTTCCAAATGCTAACACACAAAATGCATAATTTGGCTCATTGTGTCAAAACTCAACACACAAGAATGCTTTACACAACATTAAGATTAACATTGAACTGCCATGTCAAAACTGCCATTCTGCAATCAAAACTGCCATTCTGCAATCAAAACGTAACACTCTGACTTCAAAAGGCCCTCTTCAGATCGATAGTTAACACACATGCACATGAACAATAAACAGTCAAACAGACACAACACACTGGTCAACTTTACTCAAGACACTTCTGTCATTTGCAGTTTTTAAACCGTTTTTATTCCCGAAACCAAGCCTCAGTGATACATTCTACAGGTAGTAAAACAACTCCAATTACAAGTCAGGGATCACTTCGTCGATTGGGGTCGGGCCACGTCACCTCGTCCACATAACAGGGGATGTTCTCCCTTGCCAGGCAACGGGAAAATATCACCGGGCGTGGCGTATCCACCCGTGGATCGAGCCCACCTCGATGTCTCTGCATGCCTCCTCCATTGCTCGCAGGAGTGGCACGCATGCATGTGTAGGCGGTCATAGACCTTCCACCGCCATGCCAAAAATAATTCCCCTATCAGGTTGAGGACCAGGAAATAAGGGGGCAGGTACAGCACCATGAAATGGTCATGGTTGGTGAATTAGTCCCGGACCAGAGCAGCCCGGTGGAAACTGACATTATCCCAGATGACAACAAACATGGGCTGCCCTGGTTGGTCTTATGTGATGTAGTGCATGCAGTAATGGTGATGTTGCCCCCGCACTGCCCGGCGACATTCCCGATGGCCCTTTGGCCAATGATGTTTCAGTCCCGATGTCTGGTTTTTACCAGAGTCTCTTCCTCTATCTCCTCTCCCTCTTCCTGTCTCTTCCTCATCTTCTCCTTCCCCTTGGTCCTTCAGCCTCCATATTCACGATTGTCTCACGACAGGTGCTCATACCTGAATTATATATAGTGACTGATTGGTGTTCAAATACAGGGTAAGTGTTTTACGATGTGTGCGGGAGTGTTGCTAATGTCATGTGTGTTTTAACTATTGAATGGACGTGCTGACTGCAGAGTGTTTCATCATTGGCCAAAGAATTGTTTACAGTGCCATGCCAACATTGTGTTTATTCATTTTATGCCTGAGTGTACCAAATGCATGCAAACGTTACAGTTTCGACACTTTCTTATGAGCATTCACTTTTAGTGTTTTAGCAATCGGGAAAAACTGTAAACCCATTTGCAAGAATTCACAATTAAGTTTCCATAATGGCGTAATCAAATTAAGCATTCTAATAATTTAAAATGTGTTCTAAGCTGCATTAAAAGAATTATGACAGAAGATGTTTGTTTACATTCCAGGAAAAACATCTGCTCATCCACCATCTAATCAGGAAATGTGAATGAAACAAATGAATAACGTTCCAATAAGCAATAACAGAGAAAATAGAATGAATGACCAGTTGTCTTGGGTAGCAACAAAATATCTCTTTCTTAGTGGAAAATATTTATCACGGCTCTGCTGATCTGGATAAAAAATATTGTTTATCACACCTTCTTATAATCAATCACTTCATTATCATATGAGCTACATTTTATACACATTTCCTGTTACACTATTATTTCGAAACTTGGTGTGTTTCAAAGAAAGTAAAAAAACAGGGCAGCATAATTATTCATATCTCAACTGCGTAAAGTTGACCTCCATTCATTTTTACAAATGCACAGTGATGAAAGGCATGTCACCTTCGTGTACTATTTAGAAAGTTGACCCTTCTGAATATCAACAGAGAGAGAAAAGGAGAGGACTTAAAAAATGTCGGAAATAAGATGACAGTGGAGAAAGTTAAGGTTTTCTTCTCCTTCGTCTTTTTATCTGGATGTTCCGCTAATTAAAATGAAGTGTCTTAGCTGGAAGAAGCATGCCTACTGCTCTGCTGTTCTCTCCCCTTCTGATGCTCAATGAAGGGGAAGGGGTATTAGAGTCATAAGGAATGACAGAGGGCTGGGTATTCACACATAATTGCTCACAGAGGGAGGTGGTGGTGGTGAGGCGAGTGGCTGGCCCCCACCCTGAGGTGTCACATCCTGTCAGGATGATGGACCAGGTCCAGCACACAGCCCCCGGCCCTGCTCCCAGACTGCTCCCAGAACCACAGCCTCCTAAAGGGACATCAATTTAAACTTTATAAATCTAAAATTGATTAAATTTGAGAGTGGTGTATGGCCTTATAGCCTGGCTGAGGCTTAGCTTTATATGTTAGAGGAGGCCCTTGGGTTTGTCTGGACTGGAACACTTGGTTGATTTTCTTGGGGAGTTAAAGATGGCTGCCTATGAAACTGAAGGATACTTTTAAAATGCTAATCCAATAATGGGTTGCACATCTTGTAGAATTTAAGGTAAAGACTCTTGTGAGATTAAACAGAACAGAAACTATATTCTGTTTTAACCTTGCTTTGATGAAAAAATAAAAAACATGTATCCAACTTGGCCTTTTTTTGTAACACTAACTGTGTCCGGAACATCAAATACTTATTTTGCTATTGATTTGTTGTTCTATATAGTAGCAATATATCATGGTACTTTTTTTTGCCTGACTGTCTGAAAATAATGTCTGTGTCAAATTATGTCAGGAGCTTTCTCAATCAACAGGTTCATGATGCAGTACTGTCTTCCTTATACACGGGGGGGGGGGGTAGAGAGTATCCTGACCTCATCAGGATTCCTAACAAGGAGATTTTTAATTCATGAGCTGACAGGAAGATTGAAGATGGAGTAGGTTGCTGTGAATAGAAGCATTAGTTAAATTACTTAAATGTAAAGTCGGCCAGAAATAACCCACCACCTGGATTCACACCCAGCAGCGACGTATGGAGTATGAGCACAGCTGACAGTTCCTCTGCACTAAGATGGAGAAGGGGAGGGAAGGACTACATTTTAATCAATGTTGGAGCAGAAAGAAAAATGTGACAGAAATTCAATACAAATCATTTGGGTGGTGATTAAATCAAATTAATTTCAGTTAATTTCGCCCATACCTACACATCCTAGAGGTGTGCACACATCTACTGTACACATCTACTGTACACAAATTACGTGTTTCTTGACCATCCTGACAGGTTTGTGTAAGGATACAAACCTTACACAGGTTTGTGTAAGGATTCACATAAATGTGAATTCACACGAAATACACAACACACACACTCTTTCAGGCTTTCCATGTTGTGATGCCCTCACCAGATGCCAGGCTCTGAGATGCCAGAGGCCAATTATGTGCTGTGTTGCAGTGGCATGATGAGTTGTGATTGGAGAAGGAGTTCCTAGAGAAACATCTGTTTGGCTCTGCGGTCAATTTGTCGCCCAGAGGAGCACAACTGCCTCTCATCGGGGTCACATCTGGAGCTCTACTACAGTATCCAATGGACAAGGGGAACATATTTAAATCTCAGATAAAAACTACTATATTGCCGGTGATTTTAAGAGTGGTCATGATAAGGACAATACTTTCATTTATGTACAAAACTGTGGTGTTCTAAATGTTAGATTGTGAAACTTAATAGGCTCGTGTGTAATTTTGTTTATACAAGGATAGACTTGGAATAGGCAGAGTGGCATATTCAATATTATATAGGTTCAATATTATCTTGTATATAGATTTTCTGCCAGTGATGGATTTTTATTAGACTTGGTGATTAAAGCAAGTAATAAATGAACATGTCATTTGAGTGATGCGTTCATTCCATCAGCTTTTAATGAAGATAATGAGGTTCTATTGGAAGACAACTATCACCAGTGTTAATTATTCAGTCTTCTAGGGCCTAGGGCCTATCATATGATTCAATGGAGAGATGTCCTCCATCACCAGGCTGGGTGGCTGATGTCTTAAACAGTGACAAATCATAATTTCTATCCTATACATTTACAGTTGGTAAAGCTAAGTTACATGTTAACGTTGTCAGAATTAAAATGACTTTCTGGCAAACAAGATCACTAGGCGGAGATGAGCTAAAGAGAATGAGGTGACCTTGGGGATAGCCAAGCCAGGCGATGGCAACAGGCTACAGAAAGCCATGTTAACATCTTGTTCTTACATCTGTTGCCCTGATAGTACAAAATTGGATTATGCCCATATTTGGTCACAGGTGTAGACAATCAAAACATGCATTTATTAGATTTCCTGACCAGGTTCAGAGAATATCATGTGTAGAAGAGTGGCAACAATACAAACAAACTAATGCAGCTGCAAACATAAGTGCATTGATTAAATTCTGAACATAGGTAAAATCAGGTGAGTAAATAATTGCATAAATATTAATCAAAATGCACATCCCTGCTTATAGAAACTGTGCTTGGCAAAAATACAAATATTTAGATGACGAATGAACTCAGAAAACAGTATAATGCTAATCCCAGTGCAGAGAGAATAACATTCACTGGGATTAGCGTTGTATTGTTATGTGGGCACATTATTTTTCTAAATAACTGGATACAAAATTAACAAATTAAAAGAGAGATCTTTAGGAAAGATTTTGGGCAGGACTCTGGTACATAGAGATGAGAAACTTGCCAAGTTTGGTGTTACCCATACAGGTGACTGCAAAACACAGCATGGAAAGGATATCTCAGGGAAGAGGGTAGTGAGAGCACATCAATCTGGGGAAGGCTATGACAAACATCTACAACAGAAATGGAGAGTAGTTAACATGATGGCAGCTTGGCCTAGAAGAGGACACCCTTCAAAAATAAGTAATGTTAATGATGCATACCTCCAAAATAACATTATTCAAACAGTAAAGTATGGCGATGCCAATGTCAAGATCCAGGGCTGGTTTTTCACCTCTTGACCTGGATGACAGCAGATTAAGGGATCCATTAACTCAGAGGCATAGCAGGAGATCAGTCAAGCATCAGGAGAAAGGTTTGTGTTTTGGATTGGCCAAGTCAAAGTCCTGACCTTAATTCAATCAAGATGATGTAGCAGGACCTGAAGTGGGTACTACATGCCAGAAACCCCTCAAACCTCATTCAATGGAGTTCTGCAGCAAGGGGCAGGGATGGGCAAAGATACATTCAAATGTATTTAAAAATAAAAGATGATGTTTTTTGTATCAAGTTAAACAACAAAATACAGTAGCCACAACATGTATCAAAATAAAATACTGTATTTTTGTATTTTAAGAATACTACTTTCCATTTATGATCTATACATTCACCAGTACACTGAATTAGTAAATGCTCCTATCTACATTTTACACTTTACAATATAATCATTTAGCAGATGCTTTTATCCAAAGTACAAAGTGCAGCCGACACTATTCTCTGTGTACAACAATGTCACTCGTGCCGCTGGTGACTCCTGGATCCTCCTCTATGCAGATGACACCATTCTATACACATCCAGCCCTTAATTAGACTCTGTTAACTAACCTCCAAAAGAGCTTCAATGCCATTCAACACACCTTCTATAGCCTTCAACTACTTTTAAATCCCACCAAAACTAAATGCATGCTATTCAACCGCACGCTTACCATACCGCCAGCCTGACTAGCATCTCCACTCTGGATTGGTCCAAACTGTAATACGTGGACACCTGCAAATACCTAGGTGTCTGGTTAGATTGGATTAAAAGTGAACAGTGTCACAATAGCATTCTCCGATCTAAAATAAAATCTAGGATTAGCTTCCTATTCCGCAAAAAGGCCTCCTTAACTTATGCTGACAAAAACACCCAGGTAATAATTACTATACTACAAATCCTTGACTTTGGGGATGTCATTTACAAAACTGCCTCTATCTACCTCCAAAAAAACAATTGATCTACCTCTCAAACTCAAATTTCTGTTGCACTAAGTGTAGATATACTCAGAGATGGGCATAAATACTGTATAGATTACTTTTCTGGATTGGGCTAAGTTCACAACTTTTGGGAAGTTCCTCAGTAAGACACTAATGACCAGGTAAATGAAGTTCTGTAATTTTAGAATGTTATTCATTGTTCCAATTGAAGGTTTTCGTTTTTGGTTGCTCACTAGTTGGTTATGAACTTCTTTTACCTGGTCATTATGGTCGTACTGAGGAACTTCCCGAAAGTTGTGAACTCAGCCCAACCCAGAGAAGTAATCTATTACTGGATGTATGCCCATCTCTGGATATACTTACACTATTTCTCATGTAATTTTGTCTGTTTTTTTATCCTTTGTGTAACTCTGTCTCAACTTGCACCATTCTACTTTATCTTGGCCAGCTCACCGTTTTAAATGAGAAATTGTTCAACATGCCCATCTGGTTAAATAAATGTTAAATAAAACTATTAAAAACAGGAACAGCCCCCTGGAACAACTTAGAGTTAAGTGTTTTGCCCAAGGACACAACAACATTTGGTGGTCGGTAACCTTCGAACTACAAGTATGACTCTCTAACCACTGAGCTGTCTGATGCCCATCTGACGCTCTCTCATTCTGACTAGCAAAAGAGGGAGATTGACTTTAAGGCATGCATTTCCAAGTACATTTTACAAGTGCATTTTACAAAAATGTTAATATCATGGAAGTAATATTTTCCATAATTGAATTCAGAATGGGATATACATTCTAGATTCATTACACAAAGTGACGTATTACAAGCTTTCTTTGGTTTAAATCTTGATGATTATGGCTTACAGCTCATAGAAATAAAAAATCCAGTATCTCGAAAAATTAGAATAAAGAATTTATAATACAGAAATGTGGACCTTCTGAAACGTATTCATGAACTCAATGTTTGGTCAGGGCTCCTTTTTGCATGAATAAATGCATTGATGTGGCGTGGCATTGAGGCAATCAGCCTGTGGCACTGCTGGTGTGTTATGGAAGGCCGAGATGCTTTGATAGTGACCTCCAGCTCATCTGTATTGTTGGGTCTGGTGTCTCATTTACTTCTTGAAAATAGCCCATAGATTCTCTTTGGTGTTCAGGTCAGGCGAGTTGGGTGGCCAATCACGGACCATGGGCAGGTGCCAAGTCCTGCTGGAAAAGGAAATCACAGCCCTAAATCACATTAAATACGTTCTGAGGGAACTATTTTGTAAAACAGAAATATGTCAAATATGAACGTATGAGAGGGTCAATTATGTTTGCAGGGAACTAAATTGAACACTCGAATAACGTTCAATATGAACATTAAGATCCTGACGTAGCATGTAAATAGCATAGTTTTTGCTAGGGCGGAGGTCGGGGATCGTGGACGGGCGTATTAATCTGCGACTTTGTGTTTTGTTCTACAGACACGCGATTGTCGGTTTTTGTAATGTTAACCCTAACCTTAATTGTAACCTTAACCTCAGTAACGTCATATCTAACCTTAACCGTTAGTATCCTCCTACCTAACCTTAACTGTGAATGTTGCAATATAATTTCGAACGGTATGGAATGTATGGAATGTTCTCGCATAAATCCGCTAAACGAAATGTACCGGAGCAACGTAATTCAAGTACAAATAGCCTAATAACAAAACGTGCAGTTCAAACGTAAAAACACCCTAAATAGGTTGGCATAGAACGTAATTTAGGTTTTCAAAATAGTTTCCTGAGAACGTAATTTGGGATAAATTCTGAGATTTACGGTTGGGAAATCAGCATCTCTTAATAAAGCTTGTCAGCTGATGGAAGCATAAAATTCTCTAAAATCCCCTGGTAGACGGCTGCATTTTCTGGAATATTGGTTGTAGGAGTTTGACAATCGAGTGTGGACTTCACCGGAAATCAGGAAATAAAGCACAACTTTTATGCATTTCTTTAACATGTACCGCAGTCAGATTTGCTGTGTTCACTCTTAAGGAATCCCTCCACATGGCTAGGCACTTTTAATGACATTTCGAATGTTAAGAGCTTAAGAGCAGGTTGAAAAACTGCCTTGTTTCAGCCTACCGGGTGTAAACTGAAGCAGGAGGATAACACTGTATATGTAACACAGATTGTTTTTTATTTTTCTCACTACTGATAGCCCTCCAAATTTCCAAACAACAGAGCTACACGTTAAAATTGACCGGAATTCTCCTTTAAGCAATTGGGAGTGAATAAGGATGTCTGATAAATGACTAAATGTAAATCTAGTAAATTACTCTATGGAAGAGTTTTCTATGCCTGTTAGGTATTATTTTAGTCTATAGAGTTATTTTGCCGAAGGACTGCATCTGGTTTTGCGCACCGTTGCTTTCTATTATTTACAAGTGTTTTGGTTTGTTCCTGGGTTTCGCTCCAATTTCACTGAATAAATACATCTTGCGCCTGCCTCCAATCAACCTCAGATTCTTACAAAATCACAGAATAAAATAACGAGGCAACTATATCCAAAACAAAGCAATTTCAGACACACAAGACACAGTGAGTTAGGCAGGTGTACAGCGTTTATCTGACTCAGCTGGGCATGGAGACAGTGGAGAAGGAGTTTGATCATCTACATGCTTACTCTGGATACTACCCATCCATGGTATGCCGGGGGAGTCAGAAGGAGTAGGATGAGGCCATCTATGGGGAGGCACCAGTGGTGTTAACAGCTGCGTGTGATCACCTCGGGTCAGTCAATGGTCAATTCTCCCATCCTCCACCCATAGGTCTATTTCACTGGGATTATGATTGTTTTTTCCCAATTGACTTTCTTTGGGGCGGGCAACGCCAGTATCAGAGGACACATCTCCAATGCCAGTCCCAGAGGACCGACCTCCAATGCCAGTGCCACAAGACATGCCTCTTACTCCAGGGACCAGACACCTGCACTGCTAAATAAATATCTAAAATTAACAATCTCTGTGTTTATATAGTTCTCATGGGATCAGAGTTAAATTAACACTTTCAATAGTGTTAAAATGGTAACTTGTTAACAGTGTTAAATTTTACACTAAGTATTGTTTTCTTTAACCAGTGTATTTTTAAAACTGAAATGTGTTATTCCCTTACACTAGGGGTGTTGAATTCTAATAACTGACTGGCCTCAGGGGCATGGACAAATAACAGTGGGTACTCTCAAGACTATGTATATTATTATGTTTTTTAGACAAAGAAATAAAGGGAAAAACCCAAACAAGGAAATGCATCTATACTGAGGAAACTATAACAAAACAAAACGCAGGGCAGAACACAAACTCTCAATATATACAGACTCAAAAGTAACTAAAGCTATAACCAGGACTAGATACTGAAACAGTTTACTCAAACAACATATACATACATATACATATACATACATATATATATATATACATATACATACATATATATATATATACATATATATATATATATA
>JACXGM010009795.1:0-27100 GCA_016801145.1 Umbra pygmaea | reverse complement strand
GGAAAACCACCTCATCTTGGTTATTTTGGGGATTTTAACATGTTTTTATAAAACACAGGTATGTGGTGATAATACTGTCAATATTGAGAAAATTAATGTTGTACCTATTATTATTCTGGTGACAATTAGAACGTATGTATTATGTTAATACCCCTACATAAAAATACAAATGATAGGAAAACGGTATATTTGCAAACATTTATTTTCATAACATTTGGGTCACGATGGTTTGTAATTTTGAAAATGTGGGTCGCCAGAAAAAAAGTTTGAAAAACACTGATGTAGACTATATTGTTTCAGTGTTCCAGAACTTGGTTGCGCTTCATTGTGAATTCTACTACTGTTTTAGTTGTATTTTGCTGCTGTGGGATTTAAAACTTGATGGACATTGGATTTATTTTATTAGAAATGTCTTCACCACTCTGTGTCATAAGTAAAATGTATACTATGTTTGAGCCAGGTGTACGCTCTGTAAAATTGTTAGCACGTCTATGTTGCGTTAGAGCATAATAAAGAGTATATACTTGTTGTGCAGCTCATATACATATTTGTCAGCCTACTCCAGAATGTGCTTGTGTGATAATTTGTTGGCATCGGAGTTCATTAAAACTGAAGAACTCCACTCCTTGCTTGGTCTCTCTTCCTACACACCAACTCACAAACAACCACCACCTAGTCTGTGACAGCACGCATGGTTCTTGCACAGATTTTTGCATTCGCG
Source organism: Umbra pygmaea (assembly GCA_016801145.1). Taxonomy (NCBI): domain Eukaryota; kingdom Metazoa; phylum Chordata; class Actinopteri; order Esociformes; family Umbridae; genus Umbra; species Umbra pygmaea. The sequence goes on along the minus strand of JACXGM010009795.1, from coordinate 26,379 downwards.
CACATGATAAATTAGCCCCCTGTTCTTTTCACAAAAACGGAATAACTAAAATTATATACTGAATATCTGTTAAAAACTCACGTACAAAGATTAATTTGGCTCTATGAGATACTTTAAGATGGTGCTTGTTAGAGTGGAGACAGATGTAGGATTTCTCATGTTTCATCATTAAATTAGGACGTAGAGGATAAAACGAAATAACAGCATGAATGGGCAACAGTTAAGCCGAACAGAAATCTGTGATACAACACAGGTAAAACAAAGAGCAGTTTGCTTGGCTGAGGCACAGGATAATAACAGCATACACCTATGCATTGACAATAATCCACAATAACCCTCAGCCCTATATAAATGTACACTAATCAGCCATAACATTATGACATGTGAAGTGAATAACACTGATAATCTCATTATCATGAAACCTGTCAATGGGTGTGATAAATTAGGCAGAATGTGAACAATTTGTCCTCAAAGTTGATGTGTGCAGCAAAAATGGACAAGCGTGAGGATTTGAGAGACTTTGACAATTGCCGAATTGTGATGGCTAGACGACTTGGTCAGAGCATCTCCAAAACTGGAGCTCTTGCGGGGTATTCCCGGTCTGCAGTGGCCAGTACCTATCAAAACTGGTTCATGGAAGGAAAAGCAGTGAACCGGCGACAGGGTCATGGGCGGCCAAGGCTCATTGATGCGTCCAATCCAACAGATGAGATACAGTAGCTAAAATTGCTGAAAAGGCTCATGCTGGTTCTAGTAGAAAGGTGTCAGAACACACACTGCATCATAACATACAGGACTTAAAGGATCTGCTGCTAATGTCTTGGTGTCAGATACCATAACACACCTTCAGGTCTAGTGGAGTCCATGCCTTGATGGATCAGAGCTGTTTTGGCGGCAAAAGGGGACCTACACAATATTATCCACACATCACCCCTACCCATCATCCATTACCCATCATCCCATTATCCCGACACATCATCCCACCCATTATCCCTACCAATAATCCCAACACATCATCCCAAGTCAACCTTACACGTAAAGTTCAAATCTTAACTTTTGCTTTTTGTACTGTCTGATACAACTTTTTTTTACTATGTTGTAACTATCCTATAATAATTATGTCTAACTATACAAAGTATTTATTTATGTCATTACTTTTACAACAATAATATTTTACTGGGTAACCCACCTTATTTTGGCATGAATAAATGCTTATTCTATTAAACTAGATGGAATGATTTTCCACAATAGTAGATGGCCCCATTCACAAAAACGGAGATGCTCTTGCATGCCATATCCTGCTGCTATACAAATCATTGTTTGGGACGCGTGCTGGCAGGAAGAAGCTTATTGCGCACAGGGAAGTGAAATCTAAGACAGTCGGAAAATGAAGGAAGCGCGTGGTGAATTAGTTTTTGAAGTATATTACGCCTGCAAAACATTTTAATAATTATGGAGGAAAACAGTGAGAAGAAAATACAAGTAACCATTGACAGTGAACTGATGTCACACAAATGACAGTCTTGTTTTCTGGGAAAGTGAGGCAGAAGTATTTCAGATCCTGGAAGTTAATTTGTTAATTTTTAAATCAAACTAATATATTTTAAAGTAACTTTACTTTGTCACCACTGTACTACTGTACTGACCTGTAGAGCATGGACATAGCTGGCCAAATCTTTGGCTGTAGTATAGGTACAGGGAGCAGTCAGCCAGGACTGAGCCTCACTCAGCCAACTGTTGGAGCTTGTGATCATCTCTTCGTGCTCTTGTAATGATTTGTGGATCTGAACCCAAACACAAATACAGTATTTGAAGACATCAACTTGCTTATACAGAATGACTCCCTCAACAAACTAAAAAAAATCTCTATTGTCAGGACAAACTTTTTATTTGTAAAAATAAAGCTAAGTAGTTTGCAAATATTCCACTGGTTAAGTCTTGCCATATCTGGTATATTCCTGTAGATGCCTTTTCTGGGAGGTCATTGAGTTGGAAACTGTATAAAAATGTTACTGCTTTCAGGTTCTAATTTTGTTTTGCCAAAAATCAAGCATTTTGCTTATTTACCTCTCAAATTGACAATGCAATTCTGTTTGCTTAAAGCTGCAGTGTGGAATGTCTGTCTCCCCCTTCTGGCAATGACAGTAATTACACAAACACTATAGACATGAGTGTATAACATATGCCTATGCATAGATCGCCTTCTTTTTTAGACTGTAATCCTTCATCTGAACGCTGAGTTACTTTTTCATTTGGAGCATCAGAATTTTTTCTTAGATGGTTCTTGGGTTCTTCTGCAGCATTTTACAACATACTCCCAATTCCTATAACTTTAGCCCCTCCTTCCTTCACAATAGTGGCTCAGCTCTGGTAAACCAATCATTGCTGGGTGACGTAAAATGCATCACTACTCATGCTTCAATGCGAGAATGTCGCACCAGACACCAAATACTGCCAAAGACAGAACGATTGACCTGGCGGCGATAGGCTTAACAGATGCGCTATGTAGGCGTAGCAGACGTTTGTTTATATGTTTGATTTCTGCACTGCAGCTTTAAGCCATGCTGATTTTACTATACATGATGTTGAATGCATTATTATTCTGCATATAGTATGTTTTCTAACTAGCTTGCACCTAAGGACAATATTTACCTAGCTTGAGCCTAACTAAAGAAAGGATTGCATTGTGGTTATTGTAGTTGCAATGAGTTTCAAACGATTTCATCATTAAAGTTCACATAAAATATTTTGGTAGCTAAATTATTATAACTTTAAAATACAGAAATATATCACAACATACAATGTGTTGTACCAATACAATTACATGACTTAAAGTGTTAGGTCTATTTCAGTAGAAACTGAACACTGACACAGTTACTTGTTGTCATGCTAATACCTGGGTAACCGTACAAAATGGAAATTTCACTGCATTATGTAGACAGACATGCGTACGATTTTCATACGCATTGAATGGCCGTTCTACTGGACCAATTGGTTACAATCTAAAGTACTTGTGGAATGTTTAGCTCAGGTTATTGAGGGTAAGTATAGGGTAAGGTGAGGTTAGGTTTAGGGTTATAATACACTTTTTTTTTTTTTAGTTTCGTAAAAGATTGAGGCTTTACATTTCTATGTATAGCCATGATAACAACGTGGACAGAGTCACAAAGGGATGATGAGAGTTTTAGCTTCCCACCTTGCTGAGGAAAGCCGTCCTCTGCTCTGCCTGCTTGGCCATGTGTGAGTGGAGAAGCTGGGTGTCAACCAGGTTCTCCATGAGGACCTGGTTCTCCTCAGCCGGCTCCAAATCCTGCACTTCCACCTCTAACGCTGCTACAAGGGAGTGCCACATGTCCAGCTCATCCCAAACAATCTGCACACACACACCACACACACACATTTACACAAACACACAGATATACAAACACACACACACAGCGCAACACATGCATGCCCCGCAAACACAAAAACAGAGTTGAACATGTGATGAATTGTGATATAACATTTCCTGTCTCATATGTCTGTAGATAACTGATACCAGATCAATTTGGAAAGCATTGCACCTTCTGCGTTCGTTCTGCCTCTGACAGAGAGGGGCTTCTCTGTTGCAGTTTATCTTCAACTGATCCCAGACCAGCCTTGATTTTAGACAGCTTGGCACCCAGTCTGTGTAGAGGACCACTCTTTTCCATGACTACCACTACCTGGAGTTAAGTAAGTGTTTACACAAATGTCATAGAAATACATATATTCCTTAGCACTCAAGATAAAAGTAATTTATCTATATATATATATTTTTTTTCCAGAGAAACATTGCAATGCTACAATCACAGAGAATTGCTTCCTTAAGTTTTCAGCGGCTGTACCTTCTCCTGTACTTCCTGGAGAGAATTAGTAACTTCCTGCAGTGGTCCCTCTATCTCCACAGGAACCATGTCTGAGTATTTCATCCTCAGACCCTGCAATATGCGCTGCAGCACAGCCTTCTGGGTACAGAACTGGGTGTAAACCTCCTGAGGAAAGACAGACAGGAAAAGGTAGAAAGAGACAGAGACAGAGAGAGACAGAGACAGAGAGAGACAGAGACAGAGACAGAGAGAGACAGAGACAGAGACAGAGACAGAGAGAGACAGAGAGAGAGACAGAGAGAGAGAGAGAGAGAGAGAGAGAGAGAGAGAGAGAGAGAGAGAGAGAGAGAGAGAGAGAGAGAGAGAGAGAGAGAGAGAGAGAGAGAGAGAGAGAGAGAAACCGAGGCAGATGGATAAAGAGAAAATTGCTGTTCAATATGCATGCACCTCATATGTCTCCAGGGTTACATTCACAATTACATGAATTTGTTAAGAGACTCCATTGGGTCCATCTCTTACCAAACAGCAGGTTGTTAGCATAGAAAGCTGTTGGAAAACAGAGTCCACCCCCTCTCCTGGGCTTGTTTAATTAGCTCTGAGAGGCTTCATCTTTAAGTCGTTCATATCTGCGGCTACTTAGCATGAACTCTTGTCAACCCCCCTCCGGCAGAACTCAGATAATGAGTCTATGCACAGTCCCAGTTCAAAGAGTCGACATGAAAATGAATATCAAACAACGGCAGGAAAACCAAAACTAGAGATGTCGATGAGACACGGCGCAACCTTGCTCTGAGACGGGCCGAGGCAACGCCAGAGAAGGTGTGTTTGTATCAAGTTGGTGACGTCAGGGCTGTTCTGAGATGGGAGAATAGGACAGAAGCACTTAACGGACAATCTACTTGCAATGTAGAACAAAGACAGGTAGGGGAGGGAGCTGGTACGTTCATAGACCACCTCTGAGAGAGTGCAGGGACAAAGAGGAAATGTTGGACACGACTCAGGTCTTTAGACAACACTAACACTGGACCCTCTCATCTTGCCTAGTAGGACAAGGCTCCAGGGAATGCTGATCAAAACAAGCTAGCTCAAATAATGAGCCCAGCCAAGGGGTATATTCAAACGTTGACGATATTGGGGCACTCTTTCACGAAGCCAACGGTCTTGCTGAATACCTTAATTAAATCAGCATTTCAGTAGTGAAACTGAAAACCAACGTGCACATACAGGTCATAATGTGATAACGCATTAGGGAAATACAGAGGAGAGTTCTGCACAACACTGTACACTCAATTCTATCTGAGCTTATTTCTAAGAATTTCACTTTAGTTTGTGAATATGAAGAGTGAACCTTTAATTAGAGTTTGTTTGCAAATGTTTCCACTGTGTTTTTTTCTTTTTGTTAGCAGAGTACAGACACAGCTTTGTTTTGTGGGTAAAAGGCTGGGACAGTCATTAGAGGCAATTTATTTCCATATCGCTGTACCAATATGAGGACTCTGTTCACTGTTCATCATTGTATGTTGTAATTTCTCAATAAGCTATGCATCTGTTTTTTTGTCAAAACAACTAAAAAACTGCCATATTATGCCTCATAGAAAATTAAACAAAATATTTTCTTTAGTTAAAATAGGACCAGAAAAATTACTTTTGGTATTAAAATAACAGTGGACTACACTGCCATACAAAGGCTAACCGCAGTAACTAAGAAAAGAGTAAAACTCAGAAAACCCTACCCTATCTTAGGTCAAATCAGCAGTCATGATTTTGGGCATAGCAATAACTTCATGAATACATGTACAATTTCTGCAATATCACTTATATACTTATAATTATTTGGCTGGCCAATTAAAATAATTTTAAAGCCATTTTGTAAGTGTCACTTTTTGCGTAGTTTGCGGTTAGACTTCGTAGTTTGTAGGGCAGTACACTAAGCTGATAATGGCAAATAACCGAATTGCCATGAATACTCTTGGAGCATTATCTCATGCGTGTTTCTAAGAACATTTGTTCCATTACCACACTATGGGTAAATAAGTATGTTTTCCTGGATTTGGAATGTTTGTCAAGAGGGTTACCCACCTGTAGCTCCTTTGTGTTGGGACACTGATCCAGCTGTGAGACGAGGTGGTCAGCAGATATCAGCCAGGCCTTCATCACACTCAGCTCTTCCCTCACCTTCTCCCTCTCCTCCACCTCGGTCTGCACCATACACCGCCTCAGCATACTCTTCTCCTTTAAACTGCAGACTCACACAAACAGGAATTTATTCTCTGAACAGCTGGCTAAAGCCTTAGTCTTAGTTACGGTTTATCACTTTTCTCAAGTACAGCTAGCATTATACATAATTAACACAGCACATAGGAGACTTAAACATTCCAGTCCCATGTGTTCAAATGGTTAAACAATAGTTTTGTTCTTTCACTATTTTAACTGTGTTTGTGAATGAGAGAGAATTTTCCTGGGCTTGTTGCCCTTAATGTCGGTAGAAGCACAGAAACCCAGTACTAACCACTTACCCAGTACTAACCACTAACCCAGTACTAACCACTCACAGAATGCTCAAATTTAAAGGATCACTCCAGACCCCTTAACACCCGAAAGTGTTGTGCCAGTTTCCAACATGACAGACACTAAATATAACTTGCGTTTTGTAATTCCAAACTCAGCCACTGTAAATATCAAAATTTGACAGATGTTTTTTGTAGTGTCTTGAGTGATAGTTTATATTTAAGCATTCTGGGAAAATGTCAACTTTGATTTTAACTTTTATCAAGTGTTACTGAATGGTATTATAGCTACAACCATATATTTGAGCTGGAATAAAGTGAAGAAGAAATACAGCAATTGCTACTGAGCACAGGGTATTCTCACAATGGTGGTGTATGTGGAAACTACCCAGCAATGGCAACAGAGACAGAAAGTATATGTTGTAAAGAATGGGACATGGTAAAATTTTTGCTTTCAACCATCTACAGCCAAAAAGATGATTACAATGTTTGTTAGATCATCAGAGATTCACATGGACCGATGTGTATGGAAACATTCAGTATCCCAAACAATGAACTGGATATACCAGCTGTGCCCAGAGGGTCTAGCATTAGAAGAGGTTAGTAGATGGTTAGCAGGACCTAGTGTGTATTGTTTATGTATTGGATGAATGCAAAATAAAATTACAATAGAACCGTTGGCAGACTATTGCTGAGTCTGTATGAATTGGAGCTAATTAGGTGGTGTAACTCTCGATCAACTTCTGAGGATTTTGGCTAGTGCCCGAGTGTATTGGTGAAGTATACGGTGAATAGCTAACTAGGCAATTTTCTTGTAGATGTATTTATTACAGATGTTGATGGGGTGCTAACTAGCTAGCTGGCTAGCTAGCAATTATCTTGTGTTGATGCATATTGTCTGATAATTGCAATGTAATTTCCAAACATATTCAGTAAATGATTATTGTTCAAGTTGTACCGAAGCATGATAGGGCATATAGCTCCTGGACAATTTCATGACCGGTTGTAAATGTTACTAGTTATGGTGAATAGCTAACTAGGCCTCAGGCTTAAGATACATTCATTGTCACTTGAACTAACTCGCTAGGGGGTGGGCACTACTTCGTTTTCAATTCTGGACATTGTGGTATTTCAAGTACAGACTAATCCCGAAGCAACCACAGACAGATTTGTAGGGAGGGCTGGGTCGTTCCAGGCCCACCCACTTGGCACTTAGTCCCATTCAATCACATTGTTTACCATTCGAAGTCAATTGATGCGCCAGAGCATCAACTCAGACATTTATATGAATAACTACATTCAAACAATTAACGGCATCTGAAAGAGGACATTCTGCTGAAAAGAAAGAGCAGTCATTTGTTCAATGGTTTTATCACAGCCTGATTCTCCATGTTGGTGTGGAAGGGATGAGACAGATGTGAAGGCGAAGTCACAATCAAACAGTGTTTAATAGTAACAAAACACTGTCTCAAAATAATACTGCCACGAGGGGCATAAACGATAATAAACATAATACATAATTACACTTAACATACATGGAAGACATTAACAGGTAACAATGAACGACAGAGACTCAAACAAACACCAGGATTAAATACTGATACATCACTAACTACATACAATAGGTTACAGCTGGGATGAATGGAGGTGCGCTCTTGGAGACATGAACAGGTGAATGGAGTAGTGCTTAATGATGTGTCCAGGTGAATGGAGAGCTGTATATAAAACATGAAATGGGTTTTGCTCGCTATTTCCTCAGGGGAGGGGAAGACCGTTAGTTGCACAAATGTACTCTTGGTTTTTCTTGGCTGAATTGGCAGGCACAGCATTGTACAGTATCAGTGGCGGTCGATGGATCTTAATGGGGGACGCCGGCTCGCATTACCATCCGGACTGGGGGAAAAGGAATGGTATCACACAATGGGTTTGATGCGCTACCCACCGTTCCATTCACTCCGGTCCCAAACGTAATGCGAGCCCGTTGTCCCCAATTGAGATCCACCGGCCACGGCTGTACAGTATATGACATAAATCATCTATGGTAACATTTATAAATACTATATTAGGAAAGTTAAATTCTTTGGAATTGGCGTTTAGATGTGTGGAGCTGCTAGTAGATACTCTCTATATGTGACCAGATGTGGAAAATCTAGCTTCGAACTGGTATACAAAACACTGCAATTGGATTAACAATGGTAAAGTTGTAATGCTTAATATGTTGACACATTCATAATTCAATTTCTGAGAAATCTCCTCTCAAAGTTGTGGCAGGTAGAGTAGGATATTATTGGAGCTATCGTCTTTATAGAAATGCATCTTTAAAAAGGTTTGAGACATTTCATAGGCTGTGCAATAGCTACAGAGCCCATTTTAAATTTCCCATATAGTGTAAAAAGAGAAGTTCATTTCAAGCAATAATTTACCAATACTACTACGAGCCAAGTGTATTTCTCCCCTCCCAATTCCCTTTTACCCTGCCTTGCCGGCACATTGCACAGCTTGGTGGGATGGCAAAGAGCAGGTACATGGATCATCAAACCACACGTCGCCCAGCCGCATATTATTTTCGCCCTGTGAATCCAACACGGAAGCCTTTAGTCGGATCAGGCATGTGAAAAATAAGTTCACCGACTATACTTCCGCAATTTAACCCACAGGCGCCCGATCTGGACACAAGGAGTCGCTGGACAGCGACGTGCCAGGATAAATAATCCAGGCTGTTCTCATGGCGATACGTACAAAATCGTATGAAATCTGAAAAAATTAAAACATACGTCCACATGTGACGTTTCTGGAGCCTGAAAAACTTAAAAGTCAGTTTTACCTTAACCTAAGCCTAAGCCTAACCTTACCCTAACCTTAAACTCACCTTAACCTCAATAACCTAGCATATTATTCCTGAACTAAAAATTCCCCAAAAACCTTAAATTGTAAATGATTGGTCTATTCTTGGAAGTGTTCCGATAGAACAGAGATTCAATACGTAAAAAACTCACATATTGATTGGCCATTTCGTAAGTCTGCCTACAGTACGTAAGGCGGTGAAATTTCCATTACGTACAATTACCCACGACTTGCCATGAGAATACTTTGGACAATCGGACTGATCTAATCCAAACCACGCCCCTCATGCAGGAGGCCCGGGGAAAGTCAGAGAACTCATAGTCAGGCTCGAACCTGTGACTATCATGACGTAGACTGTTGTGCAATGCAGTGACTTAGCCGAATACACCACGCAGACCCCACCCAAATGTTTTAAATTCTAGTGAGTATGCAACATTAGTAATTATCCCTTAACTTATCCCACGTTATAAATAATTATGCAAATTGGAATTAAATGTCATAAACCTTAATCATTTTGTTTTTCAATCAAACTCATGGATGGTATTGTGTCTCCGGGCTCTTTCGATCACTGAAATCAATCTTAGACACCTGTGATTATAAGTTTGCCAATTGAGCCCAATTAAAGGAAAACTACATTATTATGCAGGCCACAGGTTTCAAGCAATATGGGAAAGTAAAAGGATCTCTGCTGCGGAAAAGCATCAAATAGTGCAGTGCCTTGGACAAGGTATGAAAACATTAGATATTTCACAAAAACTTAAGCGTGATCATCGTACTGTGAAGAGATTTGTGGCTGATTCAGTGCACAGACGGGTTCGTGCAGATAAAGGCATAATGAGAAAGGTTAATGCCAGACAAATTCATTGGATTAAGAAAGCAGCTGCTAAAATGCCATTACAAAGCAGCAAACAGGTATTTTAAGCTGCTGGTGGTTCTGGAGTCCTGCAAACATCAAGGTGTAGGATCCTCCAGAGGCTTGCAGTTGTGTCTATAAACCTACTATTTGGCCACCCCTACCCAATGCTCACAAGCAGACATGGTTGCAGTGGGCCCAGAAATCCATGAAGACTAATTTTCAAACAGTCCTGTTTACTGATGAGAGTCGTTCAACCCTGGATGATCCAGAATGATGGAGTAGTGGGTGGTTGGTGGATGCCGACCATGTCCCAATAAGGCTGCAACGTCAGCAAGGAGGTGGCAAAGTCATGTTTTGGGCCGGAATCAGAGAGCTGGTAGGCCACTTTAGAGTCCCTGAAAAGTTGAAATGACCTCGGCAAAGTATATAGAGTTTATGACTGACAACTGTCTTACATGGTACAAAAAGAAGAACCGTGTCTTCTGTAGCAAAATCATCTTCATGTATGACAATGCAGCATCTCATGCTGCAAAGAAGATCTCTGTGCCATTGGCTGCTATGGGCATAAAAGTAGAGAAACTCATGGTGTGACCCCCATCCTCCCCTGACCTCAACCTTATTGAGAACCTTTTGGAGCATCCTCATGCAAAAGATCTATGAGAGTGGGAGGCAGTTTGCATCAAAACAGGGAGGCTATTCTGACATCCTGCAAATAAATTCAAGCAAACACTCTCCATAAACTCACAAGTTCAATGGATGCAAGAATTGTTAAGGTGATATCAAAGAAATAATAATAAGGGCCAATAATATTTTGAGATTGTGAAGTGATGTTTGAATGTGTAGAAATGTTTGCATCTGTAGAAATATTTTGTGAATATGGTTTGTTCAATGAAATTCCACTTATACCTTAACTTTAAAAATATACTGTCATTTCCATCGACTATTTAGGAAAATCAGTGTAAAATATCATTTGCATAATAATATGGAATGCAGCATATACATTTTGTTGTCCTGAAAAGTAACAATCTTTGTCTTATGCCTAGTTTCCCAGATCGGTTCATATTATGCATTTATATTACCACACAAGACATTTGGTGTGTAACACTAGCCTTAAAGCCTATACAGTATATGTGTGAATTCTTTTGGGATTGAAGTATTTGAGAAGCATGAGTGAAGTGTAATATTTCCAGCACTCTAAAACATTCCAGTCAATCACTGCATTTCCTGTTGTGTCTGATGTCTATCGTGAGACTTCTCACCTGCCATAGCGGTCCTGCAGGGCCTGGAGCTGCTGACACAGAGGAATGACAGGGGCCTGTTCTTGGTGGGCAGGGACGCCCAGCAGCCTGGCGATGCGGAGCTCCAGAGCGGAAAGAGCTCGATCCTCACAGTCTAGCCTGTCCTGGTACTGATCCCAGTGCAGCACAAGCTCCTGCAGCTCTTCCCCACACACCTTCTCCCCACAGCCATCTGGAAGCTCAGCCTCTACCTGTTCCAGTATGACGGCCGCGTGCTCCACCTGGTAGGACGTCCAGAAACAGTTAAACTAGTATAGAACATGGCTGCTACAAACCTAGCCTTTAAGCTGGGAATTAAATTAATGAGGTCTTTTTATGGTGTAAATTACTGGCTGTAATTTGTTGTTGAGTTGATACAGCAGTGTTGGAAATGTTGTTTATTTTCCCTGAAGGACATCCTGTAAGCGTTTCAGCTTCCAATTACACTTAGGAGGACATAGGCCAAAACTATCAACCTCAATTAAACTTGCATACGCCTGATCTGCCACAAGGATTCGCTATAATGCAACATGACAAAATAACATATTATTATTATTTTTTATTTTTTTATTCACAGCTCAGTTGGAAGCTTAAGCTAGAATGACATGCATGTCGCGGGAGACAGAGAGGAAGGGCACAGACAGTGGGGGCTGGGGCTGAAACGCCTGTGGACAGGGCACATGTGGTCCAGAGTCGGGAGCCCAGATTTCTACAGAAACTCCAGCATGAGGCAACCATCTTCTGACCATAATACCTAGTACCCAATGATCCACTGTTTACAGCTAATTGTGTGACTCCCAGACATAAATCGTTTGCCACAATATGGACAGGAAACACTGTCCATTTAAAAAAAAGATTTTTGTCTCCACTCCCCATTTCATGATGTACAATTTGCACAACCAAATTGCAAGGCAACAGACATTGTCCATCTATTGTGATCAGGTTTTGAACATCTGGCCACAATGACATAAATGTAAGACAACTGTGCTACTCATGCGCCAATCTTAGTAAATTATTTTGAGGTTGCATCCAATATCTATCATGTAACCATAGAAATGGAATGATTAGAAATGCCATTCCAATTCAAATCAATGTAGCAGAATGGTCAGAACGGCAGCCATTTTTAGGTGTACCATTCCATTGCAAAGATCTAGTGGCCTACTTCCGCATTAAACCGATTTGTGTGTTGTCACCGTGACAACTAACAACAATCGCCATTTTGTTGTGTACTAATCGAATGACCACGCCAAGCAGCACAATGGCCTTTCTATCCATTCTATTTCTATGCATGTAACTCACACTTTTTGTGATGTCAATCCACTTGGCTGTCCTGTGTTCTGAGCGGGTCTTCAAGTCGTGGATGCAAAGCTGCAGTCTGGCCACCTGCCTCCAGAGGGCACTAACCATTTCTACCCTGCTGCAACAGCAACTCTGCTCTGGACACCACTCACTCAAGCTCTTCAGAAGGACAGTCAAAGAGTCCATCTTCTCTGAAAGAGCCTGTAAAGGATGGGATGCAAAGGGTGATAGACAGTGGTGAATCATAAAATGTAAACATTCAGATTTTGTTATAAATTGTTTATTATTCTTTCTTCACACCTTTAACATAGCTTCCTGGTCGGTGCAGTCGGTAAGAGAGGTGACTTTGTGAGACTGATACTGGGAGAGGTGGGTCTCTGCGCTTTCCACACTTTGGCAGATCTCCTCATGGCACGTTTTAAACGTTTTGTAATAATCCGCACACCTACCAAACATAAACCACACATGAACTAGGTGTCAAATTAATAAAACAACAATAAACCAAAGATTGAGATGACGTGGCTGTTAAGTATCAAGACAATGTACAATTATGTCTGTGTCTAACGTTGAACATGGGTCCTTAGAAAAATGTTTTACCTCTGTAGGGCCTCGAGTCTCAGCTGAGCCTGGGCCTTTAGATTGGACATCTGAACCAGTAGCTGGCTCATCACCTCCCCATGGAGATGCTCCACCTTCTGGGAGCAGAGGTTGTCATTCCGGGGAGCCAGGGTCTGGAGTTGGCTGACGTGGGATTGAAACTGCTCTTCCATTGTGACCAGAGCTTGCTGTAGGTCCCTCAGCGTCAAAGGACAACTTCTGACGGAGCCCAAAGCTGAAAGAAGCAAGCCCTCAGCCTCCTGGAGGTACTGCATAGCACCACTCACTGCTACACTGTAGTGTCTCAAAGCATCCCGTGCATGACAAATGCTCTCCTGTAAACAATCATTAGTTCATTAACATGTACAATCTTATATAACATGCATTTAGTATGGTTTGTAGAAAGAATCAACCAAAAACAAGTCGACTTGCCATTTGTGAGTCAAATTCATGTAAAACTGCATTTTTTGTGTCCATTAGTTCAATATTCTCCTGGCATTTAATCTTTTGCCCAGTTCCTTTCTTGTTCTCCAGAGTGTCCAACACCCTCAGTCTGTTCTCCACGATCTTCTGCAGGGTCGCGATCCTCGTGTGTTCCTTCTCGATTGCCTCTTCTGTGGGATCCACTCGATGTGGCTGCTGTAACTCGTGCTGGATGTTCCTGAGGAAGACCAATATTGCCCTTCTTTCTGAAGGGAGGTGCACCTCCTTTATCAGGTCCCATTCCAGGATCTGAAGGTTGTTCATCACAGTAATTTCCCAGGTGTCGAGGCTCGCCAGGGTCTGCTGAAGCCTCTTGAGCTCTGCGGTCCGCTGGGAAGGGTAGAGGTCCTGTGAGATGTTCTGCAGTTCATCTGCAGCCTCCTCACACAGTCTCTTTATTAGGGGGAGCTGGTCTAGGATGACCTGACAGATCTTGTACCTCTCCTCCTCACCCTGGCTCTCCTCCTTGGTCTGTAAGACTTGCTCTTCCACATTTTTCCTAATTTCCTCCACACACTGCTTGAAAGTTAGGTACCTATTGTGTTGTTTGTACTTCACATCTAGCACATTCATTTTGCTGTGCAGCTCAGAGATGACACACAGCAGCTCTTGTCTTTTTTCCTCAGGAATGTAGGCATGCAGTTGGTCCATCTGGCATTTGTGCTCCACTATCATATGTTTATATGGCTCCATTGTGCACAGTGTCTCCTTGGTGATTGGGAACCTGTGTTCATTCAGGTCTACCAGCATTTCTCTTAGGTTCTTCTCTACCATGGAGAGTTTCTGCCTAGATGCATCCTGAGTCTCGAAGACTTCTTCCCGCTGCTGCTGGTTGGCTTTCTCATAGTTAATGATTATTTTTATGTCTTCCTGGAGGTTTGTGAGTTTCTCATTGAGCAAGCAGTTCTCTGTGATGGTGAGTTCTGACGAGACATCTTTGCTCCAGATGATAAGTGCCTCTGACACAGCCATCTGTTTCTCTGCATCAATTAGGGTCTCTTGGACCTGTCTCACCTGCCGATCCAGGTGTTTAGAATGTTTGCTCTCCCATTCTCCTCTTTTGGAGGCCTTGCTAGAGATGTGACCCAACACCCAGGATTCAAGGTCGGCTATCTGCTCCGACATCTTCTCCCTGATCTGCAGGCCTGACTCCATTTCCCTTAAAGCCCTACCTAGCTTCTCTGTAGTGGACCTGGACAAACTCTCCAGGCTGACCAGGACGGAGTGCACCATGGGGACCTCGTCAGCCTGGTCAAGCTCTGGGAGAAGCTCCTCTACCTCCACCACCAGGGCTTCTAGCTGGGACTTCTTAGCGGCCACGTCCCACTGCAGCTTCTTTAGGTCTTTGATCTGCCGGTGGACCTCCTCAGGGAGCAGGGACACCTTCCTCCTCCGGCATTCAATATCGCTCTCAGTCTGCTTGGCCCAGACAAAAGCATCTGTCATTACCTTGTGGATCTTACTCATGATGGGGTTGTTGCTACTGGGTGTCTGAAAAGACAACTGCTGCCCTACACAATCCAGCTGTTCCTTGACATGTTTGAGCCCCAGTTCTACGTGCTCGGTGTCCTTCTCCCACTGGGAGCTGCGGGCCAGAGCGTCTGAGACATGCTGCAGGTGGCGGTATGTCTGCTGGGCTGCAGCCAGTCTAGCATTCACCATCATTAACTCCTGGGCTCTCTTGCTGTCCCACTGGACTTTAGCGGACTGGGGTGAGCCCAGAGACTTTCCTAAGGTTTCCATTTGCTCTTGAAGGGAGGATATCTCTGAGAGAATGATTCTGGTTTCCTTGGCATGGCTACTGACTCGGTGTAAAGTCTTCTCTGCCATTCTCTCCAGTGATCGCCATTCTTCCTGCAGACCACTCTGCTGGATCCGGGCAGCCTCTCGCTCTGCTTGGTTCAGGTGTGGAGAGAGCTTGGTGAGGGTGAGAATCAGCTCCCCCAGGACGGTCCTGTTGTCCTCCATACGCCGCATGAAGGAACACAGCTCCTCTGCCTCCGCAGAGCTTCTCTCTCTGGGAGATCTGTACAAAGCAGGGAACAAAGATGTCATTAATCAAATTAAGATATCCTCCTCGCCATTCCTGTAAATAATAATTTATTGTTAGAAAGCCTCTGAAGATTCATCTGGAGGATTTGTCAAGGTCCCCTAGATGTACCTACTTTGCCTGCCTTCTGTGCATGCACTATGACCTAAGTGGCCTGTTCAGTTATTTAATTCTCTCAGATATGTCTGGGCCATAGTTATGCATTATGTGACAGAGGCAATGTGGAAAGATAGAGGAGTTGCTGAAAGAGCATTGTGCCAAACCCGTGCAGGACAGAAGTTACTTAAGGAGTCTGCATTAACACCACTCACACTGTGAGAGCCTCTAACTCTGCAGCAAGTCTCCCCAGAGTGGCCCTGGTCATCTGCGTGTGCCTGGCCACCTCAATGACCAGCTGCAGCTGGGCCTCTTTACAGCGGACAACATCCGAAGCATCCCGCAGCGCAGCTCCCCATTGGCCGTCTGAATGCTCCAAGGCCTGTTGGTGTGCAGGCTGAGCCTCACTGGGCTGAGAGAACATAGACATCAGGGTCTGTGCGGCCTGTCTGCACTCCTGGAAACACAACACACACTGGGACGTTAGCTCAGGGTACAGTGGTGATGGAACTCAATATGACGTATGAAGCTTGGAACTAAATATCAACCGTCTTAATGTAGTTTTAAGAACATGAATGTGTAATTAATGTGTTACTGTTACATTCCATGGGTGTGAGAAGGAAATGAGACAGATGTGAAGGAGTACGTACTTGAAAACAAACAGTGTTTAATAACGAATTAGTTAACATAATAACAAGCCACAATGGGCAAAAAGGCATATACGGAATGCAGATAGAAATACAGCTTGGACATACATGCAACAACGTGTACCTTACACCAACTTATACCTTATACCTATCAACTACAAACACTAAACAAGGTCTTAAATATGCAGATAATTGACCTAGGGGATGAAGCTGCCATGATGATTAAGAAATGCTATTGGACAAACGAAAAGTAAGTAGATTATATGACTAATACAGCAGGAACTAAACCAAAACAATACACACAGGGTACAAATCATATGAACTGCACATATAGGGGAGCAAACAATATTAAATGTCAGTTCCCTCTATTAAGGGTGACTGTGACAACTCTGAGTTGTGCTTTGGGGTAATGTTACAGGTTAATATTGTGAACTGCTCTGGTGAATTACTGATGTGTGCTCTGGTTTCATTTGTTGCTGTTTAGTCTCTTACCTCAGCTTCTTCCACCTGTAGGATCATGGATGCTGGGCTGAGTTCTGCAGGGCGATTTCTGCAGCCCAGCGTCCTGGCCACCAGCCTGCTTAAACGAGGCTGCAGATCATTCAGAGACATGTTCAGAACCATCCTGATGTCCTGGCGAGGTTTATTCTGAGGTAACAAACAAAGAGTTAATCAAGTTAACAAAAAATGGGTACAAACATTTTAGGCTTTTTTGTGGCACTGGCGCAGTAAAGGCTTCTTTCTGGCAACGCGACAATGCAGCTCATTTGTTGTGCTCCTTGAAACAACTATACAGTCTTTTTCCAGAGCAACCTGTATGTCTCCTGAGGTTACCTGAGGGTTTTTCTTTGTATCCTGAACAATTATTCTGGCAATTTTGGCTGAAATCTTTTTTGGTCTACCTGACCTTGGCTTAGTTCAAGAGATCCCTGAATGATCCACTTCTCAATAAGTGATTGAACAGTACGGCTTGGGAAATTAACGTTTAATTGCCATTTAACCTGTGTGTCTGTAACAAGACCAAACATTCAATTGTATGTACACTTTTGCCAATTGGGTGATTTCTGTTATCAGTATGGTTTACAAAGTAGCCAAACAACTATGTGATAATTAATTGATTCATATGATCACTATACTTTACATCACAGTCTGATTATTTGCATGGACAGTCATATTGACAAAATCAATGCCGAAATTTCACAATTTCTGCCAGCGTATGCAAATATTTTAGCATAACTGTATATGTATGTACTGCTCTGGAAGAAATTAAGAGAGCACTGCAAAACAAACATTTCTCTGGTTTTACTATTTATGTAAACCTATAACTTAGGAAGAGTTTAGAAATCAATATTTGGTGGAAAATAATAATAGTATAATAATAATAATCTTCTTTGTGATGAAGTGATGAAGGGCTTTTTTCTAGCTTTGTATGATTCAGCCCTGCCCCTCGAGTCTGTTTCAATATGTCATCACTGTGCCCTTCACCCCAGCTGCCATGTTTGCCATTCTTTTTGTAGGTCACTTTGATGTCATCCTATGGATGTTGAGTGATATTCGAAAGTCTGTCATTTTAAGGATGGGAGCAACCTAACGCTCACTGTATCCATTTGCCAGTAACGCCAGAACTCAACCCTACTTTTCCTCACTCAAACATTTACTTTTCAACTCCTGGCATGGTCAATAGTTATTTTTCCATTCCAATTAATTCTGAGGTACTACTAGCTTGGTTAATGCCATCCAGCTGGTCCTATTGCAAGAGGATAGCGATGACAACAGAAGTGTTTTTTATCCTTATCCTAGTAAAATTACATTTGGTTAAGGTAATTACCTAATTAATTCCACATGCAATAGAATGATGTGTGTCTGTGTTGGAATTCAACAGACACTACAACGGAATGGCTGACATAGATGTAGAGAAACTAATTTAAGAAAAGTTTTCAGTGGTCTCTTAATTTTTTCCATAGCTGTATATAACTATAACTTGGATTGCCAAAGACAATTTTTTACAAACTCTCTAAGTGTATATATTAAGATTTGACAAACTTTAATTAAGGTAGTTTTACAACTTTGCATTCAGTGACATTATGTATTATGTATGTAATTTCTTACACAGACATTAACATTTTAAAAACATTTTAAATACAAAGAATTCTAACAAACAACGGATGGAAATATATGTGCAAAATTAGAGTAACAGTAACCTTTGGCATACCTCAATTTGAAGGCTATTGGGTCCGGTTTCTGACATGCACTGAATATCAGAGAAGATACTCTCCATGGTAGGTCCGTCTGGTAATGCTGGGGTCTCTTCCTCCACAACAGAAGCCAGGTTTTGGGTCTCTTTCTCCACAACAGAAGCCAGGTTGTGGGTCTCTTTCTCCACAATAGAAGCCAGGTTTTGTGTCTCTTTCTCCACAACAGAAGCCAGGTTGTGGGTCTCTTTCTCCACAACAGAAGCCAGGTTTTGGGTCTCTTTCTCCACAACAGAAGCCAAGTTTTGGGTCTCTTTCTCCACAACAGTAGCCAGGTTGTGGGTCTCTTTCTTCACAACAGAAGCCAGGTTTTGGCTCTCTTTTAAAACAGGGACTATTGCTGCTACATGGACTGCTGGCTTTTCTGTGCTGCCCGCTTCTTGTTTCTATGAACACCAAAATAACAATTAACATGTGAATGAATTGCAGGCTTCCAGGCATTCACCAAAACTTACAGGAAATTACAGCTGCTGCGACTGAAACCATGATTGTGAGCAGTTTAAAAATAATACGCCCCACAAAAAATCTCCCTGTAGGGGGATGTAAACACTCGAGTGAACAGGATTAGTGTCAAATCCACCTGCCTATGACACCAAGCAGAGTCGTCATGCTGGAGGTGGCTCATATTCCCATAATAGTACATACCTTCTGATTATAAAATGGGAAAACAAAGAAAACAAACAATTCTCTCTGTTTTATTTTGTATATACTATTTCTTTTTTAATCGATTTACATTAACCCAAATAAACATAATTGGATGTCTGCCCCATGTGCAATGTCTAATGGTCTTGGTTCAGAATACATTCTGTTGTTTTGTATAGCAAACATTCTAAATATATGCTGTTTTTTGCATTATCATTTCATTAGACTGAAAATGTTACAAGTGGGGGAAATGTTAACATTTCTGCATGTTAACAACTGCATTTTCTGTAGACACAAACTAACTTACACAAATATTTGAGTGTTTTTTATGACCACCAAGGTCCATGAAAGTATGATGATATTAATATGGTGGCTATAGCATTACTTCCCTAAAGCAACATAACTCAATCTATTCATTCTACTCAAGCTTTTGATCCCATTTAGCCTTCTCATTGACTCTCTAGGTAGGACCTCCCTTCCCCCTAGCAGCTATGACATACTGGAGCATTCAAAGTGTCTTGTCCTTTAGAATAATATACCCGAGAACCCCCTGAGATAAGTAGACATGAATACAAGCCTGGCTTGCTGACCCAGCTCATATTACGGAGAGAGAATCAGGTGGAAAAACAGAAATGTATATAGAGTCAATAGGAAGTTCAGCTTGCTTGGCGGAAACAGGCTTGACAATTATGTCTTTCAATTCAGTAGAAAACCGATATGTGATGAACCAAACCATAGCAGATAATGATCATTTTTTAAATATCCATACACCCAAATATTTCAATTTAAGATATATTAGTAATCACAAAATAAACTACTAAGAATTTGGGTCATTGCCACAAAACAAGTTCAATCATTGGATCATTTCTTCTAGTACTGTCCATTTTGCTAATTTCTGGAACCGAATCCAGTAATGACAGTCCAATTATGACATAATCGACTGGACCTGCAGACTTACTCTTTGGAAATTTGGGGTCTACTGTCAGGCATTAGAAAACATTGTCTTGGTCCTTGAAAGTTGTTTTTGGGAGAGGCAGTGTTAGTAGCTTTAGATAAATGAACCAAAAGTTGAAAAGATTTCATTTCTCTCCAATCGTGCCCCCAGGTGGCCAAAATGATCCTAAGTTTATGAATTAGCCATATTCGTAACCCTACTGAGTCAAACCGGAGGCTGACATGAGCTTGCAATAGGGCCACCATGTGGTTTATTGTAAATTATTTTGATGGTGGCATGATTGTAACATGTGACACACTAATTGATTTTAAGCTCATTGTCAAAAAAGAGAAATTCACTTGTTTATATGTTGTGAAATTATAGATTCAGAGCTTTTAAAATGCTTTATCAAAGACTGTAATTGGAAGCGCAGTGGGATAATTATGATGCTGTAAAAGTTGACACATTTGTAACTGAACGTCTGATGCTGGGATCACACCAGGCACGGCAAACTATATGCATTCCGGTGGAAAGCCATTCATTTCATAAAAAGCAATCGGCAAAGCTGTGGCTAATCTACCGGATCCGGCAAAATGTGGATGCAGTGAAATGGGTGTATCGCAAGAGTTGAATTTTTCTAACTTGTGCAGTGTTTTGCCGTTTGGTATCAAAGCCGGAATATCATGTACCACCAATGAAGAGCTAATATGTAGCTTTCACCTATAGGTTTATGGGATTGCAAGAATAGCACTGCTGTTGCCAGGATGGTGAGCTATCTAAAATGAACACACGGATGGCTAGACACTTACAAAGTAAGGTTACCCTTCACCTCGAAGATGCAGAAGACTGATTGCGATTTTGATTGCGGTGTACAGGTTTATACACGTTACAGTGCCGTACGGGAATTTCTTGTCATATTTGGTGTGATCCTAGCTTGAGAAATCCTCCCTCAAAGTTTTACCAGGTAGAGTAGGCTTTTACTGGAATTACACAGCCTACAATGTCCTGCACAGCAAATTTGTGAAACCTAAAGGGTTTATGTGAACCACTGTAAAAGTGTTAAATCAACACTTTTGTTAGTGTAAAAATTGTAACTCATTAATAGTGTTAAATTTGACACTCACATTGTGAGAGTGTATTTTTAACACTAAATTGTGTTTTTCCCTTACACTAGGAGTGTTAATTTCCAATTTGCATATTTCCCAGCATACCTTCTTCAGTAAATGTGACAAGATTGTTACAGCTCTTGTACAAAAATGACAGTCACTGTAAGATTTTGATTTTTTTAATACAAATTGAAATCCAACTGAAAGGATATCCAACAGTTGTAATATTTTATCGACCACAACCTGCATTCAATTAAACTGCAATGGTGAAATACTTAGAAAGTGAACAAGACTAGTGAAACTACATAGACGGGAACACTAATCTCAGTAATGGTTGCAATAAATAATACCACTTACAGTTTGTATTACATTTGAAAAGTATAAAATATTATTATTGTTTGGTAATTTAAACTAAAGTAATAATTTCATGAATCCACGCAGAAACCATATTAAAACAAATAATTCAGAAGAATAAACGTGAAGCAAAGCATTCTGGGAAAATGTGATGGTTTTGCCTAATACTTCACAGTGATAAAGTAACACTCTGAAAATTAACACTGTTTTTCAACATCAACACTGGGGTTCTACAGTGCCTTGCGAAAGTATTTGGCCCCCTTTGAACTTTTCGAACCTTTTGCCACATTTCAGGCTTCAAACATAAAGATATGAAACTGTACATTTTTGTGAAGAATCAACAACAAGTGGGACACAAGAATTTGTGAACCATTCCATTTTAGATTTTGCTTTATGTTTTGGATCATTGTCTTGTTGAAAGACAAATCTCTGTCCAAGTCTTAGGTTTTTTGCAGACTCCATCAGGTTTTCTTCCAGAATGGTCCTGTATTTGGCTCCATCCATCTTCCCATCAATTTTAGCCATCTTCCCTGTCCCTGCTGAAGCAAAGCCGAAACCATGATGCTGCCACCACCATGTTTGACAGTGGGGATAGTGTGTTCAGGGTGATGAGCTGTGTTGCTTTTATGCCAAACATAACGTTTTGCATTGTTGCCAAAAAGTTTGATTTTGGTTTCATCTGACCAGAGCATCTTCTTCCACATGTTTGGTGTGTCTCCCTGGTGGCTTGTGGCAAACTTTAAACGACACTTTTTACGGATATCTTTCTGAAATGGCTTTCTTCTTGCCACTCTTCCATAAAGGCCAGATTTGTGTAGAATACGACTGATTGTTGTCCTATGGACAGACTCGCCCACCTCAGCTGTAGATCTCTGCAGTTCATCCAGAGTGATCATGGGCCTCTTGGCTGCATCTCTGATCAGTCTTCTCCTTGTATGAGCTGAAAGAGGAGGCCGGGTCTTGGTAGATTTGCAGTGGAATGGCCGGGTCTTGGTAGATTTGCAGTGGTCTGATATTCCTTTCATTTCAATATTATCGCTTGCACAGTGCTCCTTGGGATGTTTAAAGCTTGGGAAATCTTTCTGTATCCAAATCCGGCTTCTCCACAACAGTATCTCGGACCTGCTTGGTGTGTTCCTTGTTCTTCATGATGCTCTCTGTGCTTTCAACGGACCTCTGAGACTATCACATCTATTTATCATCATTAGTCATTTAGGTCAACATTGGATCATTCAGAGATCCTCACTGAACTTCTGGAGAGAGTTTGCTGCACTGAAAGTAAGGGGCTGAATAATTTTGCTCGCCCAATTTGTCAGTTTTTTATTTGTTAAAAAAGTTTGAAATATCCAGTAAATTTCGTTCCACTTTATGATTTTGTCACACTTGTTGTTGCTTCTTCACAAAAAATTACAGTTTTATATCTTTATGTTTGAAGCCTGAAATGTTGCAAAAGGTCGAAATGTTCAAGGGGGGCGAATACTTTTGCAAGGCACTGTATTGTGTGGATTTATCAGTATTAATTTAACCCTCACAAGTGTTAATTTAACAACTAATTTAACACTGTATAGTTAACATAGGAAAATCAACACTAGACAATTTGCTGTGTGTGTGTTTTGTTTGAACACAAGCTGAATGTAAGAGCCAATTTCTCCGTTTGTGTAATATGCACACACGTACAAATGTATTTCGAGCTATAGTTTACTAATACTAAAGAACCATAAGCCAAATGTTTTAAATTTGAGTAAATATGCAACATTAGTAATTCATCTCTCAACTTTCCCTGTGTAACTCAGGGCTGTTGTAAGGCTGAATGTAAACACGAAGACACACCGTGTGCGTATTTACAAAATAGTCACAGCTTTGTAATTGAGCTAAAAAGAAAGTTGACATTCATGAAGACATTAATTGAGAAATTTCTCCTGAGAAGTTACAATGTGTGACATAGCTTAAACCAGGTGGTGTGTCACACACGTACCAAGTTGTTGATTTTGGAAATTTACATATTAGACATTTTGAAAATGCTCAAGTTGTGTTTTATTATGATTATGCATGTTGGCATTATATGTAGTATGTGCAAAACCCTGCACCCTATCGGTTTTCTGGTCAAGTGTGGCAACACAAACATTGATCTTTTGCATTACATAACAAGCATTTGAAGCTGAAAATCTAAGATGGCTAGTTAAAGAGTACCCAATGGCCAATACGATCCTTGTTAGGACATGGACCTATGTACCTGTTCTTAAGATTATAGGTGAAACAGAATTTGCAGAGAAGACAAAGTTGTCCAGT
Source organism: Umbra pygmaea (assembly GCA_016801145.1). Classification (NCBI taxonomy): domain Eukaryota; kingdom Metazoa; phylum Chordata; class Actinopteri; order Esociformes; family Umbridae; genus Umbra; species Umbra pygmaea. The sequence goes on along the minus strand of JACXGM010009795.1, from coordinate 2,298 downwards.
TCATTTGCGCCCGTGTGGTCGATCGAAAAAAAACATATTAGCCTGACTGAAAATGGGTTGCAATAATTAAATGTGCAAAAACGTACACTTGAAGATTAATTGGCCAATAGTGGCCATGTTTTTAAAAATATTGGCCAGGTTTAAACAACATTTTAAGATTAATTTATAGATGCCAAGTTATCTAAATATTGGTCATTTGGTGCTAAACCTTAAAGACAGTTTCAAGGATCTAAGTGAAATGGAACTCAACAATGCTATTCTGTAAAACTCCTTGCAAGAATTGTGGTTGGTTCATAATTTTGATAAATCTGACAAGGAAAATATTTTGATGCTGTTTTTTTTACGGGAAGAAGAAAAAATTCAAGGTAAGCTATGCAAGAGATGTTGTACACATGGAAAACAAATTGGAATGGTTATGATGATCTAATACTGATTGAGTTGTTGAGGGAGATATGGACTCACCGGCAAGTCACTACTAACTGGTGCTGGCATCTCTCTGCTGCATGTTACCGTAGCAACATGGCATGGTCCCTCGTGGGTCTGTTTGAGTTCCTTGCTATTTGGCTCATCTTTATCTCTCTGTCGTTCATCTACTTTGGCCACAATGTCTATTGGCTGGGCTATAGTGTTGCTCTCACTGTCTGCTGTTCTGGTAATCGCTGTTGGAGCTGTGTCTTCATGTTGCATGATTGGTTGGATAGATCTCTTTGGCAGTTTTTCACTCTCTGACTGTCTCGCACATTCTTTTTTAGATGGCACGTTGCTTTCTAGTTGGGTAGTCAAATCCAGCTTTAGTGTTGGTTCAGTCAAACTCTTTGTTTTCTGAAAAAGGTCATGTTCAGTTTTCCAGTCTTCAACATGATCTTCCCAGGTCCCCTTTATTTCATCCCCAATGGAATGGTCATGTGTTGCTTCGGAGTGTTCTGCTTCAATCTCTGACCGGCTTGCATTGCTAACCACTGGCTGAGATAAGTCAACTGTAGTGAACAGTCTTTCTGCTTTCTCTGACTGCCCTGTCTTGATGGTGCATGTCTTAGTTTGCCTGGGTAGATCAGAACCAACTACACTGCTAGCCAGATTGATGACAGCCTCTTGCTCGACTGGTATGTTTTTTTCTGTGACAGCTGGTTGTGACTGGGGTGTGGTTTTCTCTGTGATAGCAATTTGTTGTTGTGTATTTGCTATTATTGTCTCTGTGACAGAAGGTAGTGACTCTGGTATGGATATCTCTGTGACAGCAAGGTGTGACTGTGGTATGGTTATCTCTATGACAGAAGGTGGTGATTGTGGAATGGTTTTCTCTGTGACAGCAAGTATTGCCTGTGGTATGGTTTTATCTGTGACAGCAAGGTGTGACTGTGGTATGGTTATCTCTATGACAGAAGGTGGTGAATGTGGTATGGTTTTCTCTGTGACAACAAGTATTGACTGTGGTATGGTTTTCTCTGTGACAGCAGGTTGAGAATGTGGTATGGTTTTCTCTGTGACAGCAGGTGGTGACTGTGGTATGGTTTTCTCTGTGACATCAAGGTGTGACTGTGGTATGGTTATCTCTATGACAGAAGGTGGTGACTGTGGAATGGTTTTCTCTGTGACAGCAAGTATTGACTGTGGTATGCTTTTCTCTGTGAGAGCAGGTGGTGAATGTGCTATGATTTTCTCTGTGACAGCAATTTGTTGCTGTGTAGTTGCTATGGTTTTCTCAGTGACAGCAGGTAGTGACTGTGGTATGGTTATCTCTGTGAGAGCAGGTGGTGACTGTGGTATGGTTATCTCTGTGACGGCAGATGGGGACTGTGGTAGGGTTTTCTCTGTGACAGCAGGTTGACACTGTGTTATGGTTATGTCTGTGACAACAGGTTGAGACTGTGGTATGGTTTTCTCTGTGACAATAAGTAGTAAATGTGGTATGGTTTTATCTGTGACAGCAGGCTGAGACATTGTTATGGTTTTCTCTGTGACAGCAGGTTGAGTCTGTGGTAGGGTTATCTCTGTGCCAACAGGTAGTAATTGTGGTATGGATTTCTCTGTGAGAGCAATTTGTTGCTGTGCAGTTGCTATGGTTTTCTCTGTGACAGCAGATAGTGGCTGTGAAATATTTTTTTCTTTGACTGCTTGTAGTAAATGTGGTATGGTTTTATATGTGACAGCAGGCTGAGACATTGGTATGGTTTTCTCTGTGACGGCAGGTGGTGACTGTGGTATGGTTTTATCTGTGACAGCAAGGTGTGACTGTGGTATGGTTTTTTCTGTGCCAGCAAGTATTGACTGTGGTATGGCTTTCTCTGTGACAGCAGG
>JACXGM010009794.1:8303-27200 GCA_016801145.1 Umbra pygmaea | reverse complement strand
TTTCTGTATGAGAGCTAGTCTACGGTAGCAGGGAGGTTTCTGTATGAGAGCTAGTCTACGTAGCAGGGAGGTTTCTGTATGAGAGCTAGTCTACGTAGCAGGGAGGTTTCTGTATGAGAGCTAGTCTACGGTAGCAGGGAGGTTTCTGTATGAGAGATAGCAACCATGACTGTCTTTGTGTGGGGCTCTAAAGATGCATAATGCATAGGTTTGATACCAGCATTTGGTATTCAGGGTCTGCAAAGGCCACCGGCTCTGGATCTATCCACTTACACACACATACACACAAACACGCACACACACACATACACACAAACACGCACACACACATACACACAAACACGCACACACACACACAGGGTCTGAAAAGGCCACCGCCTCCTACCTAGTCTCATAGTCCACCACACGCAGCACCGTGAGAGGACCCAATGCAAGGCAACCACCTCTACCTCGTCACCGGCTAGATTATTCAGGTTAAAGAGTGAGAGAGCAGAGGCAAGGATATGCTGGATAACTGAGAACCGGTGTGATGACACAGCTATTGCTATTCACACATTTAAAGCAGTGTGTGGAAAAAAAGTATTTAAAAAGAACTGGGTTAGGGGGTTAGGGGTTGACCATTCCATGAAAAAAGATTGTGAGTAAATGACAGCGGACGAATTAACTGCCTCACATAAGTAGTGAGGAGTAACAACAAATCATCTTTAACAGCTCTACCCCTCCATCTCTCACTCCATAGACATGCATTAATATGGTCCACCATGTAAGGAAACATGGAGAGGTTGCAAGGCAGCATGGCATCAATAAGTGATGCGCAGAGGGATTTGCTGTGCTGTGCCATGCATTGTAAGAGACAAGTTATAGTACCATACAATAAGCATGAAACATAGTATGTTGTGGAAACGCTGCAAGCTATTTATATTTTTGATTCTTAAATAGTGTGCGGTTCCCCATGACAAATTCCTCTTTTGTGATCAGTTAGTAAATGAATGTTATTGCTTTTGTTTGTATTTTATTTCTTGCCAATATATTTGGGGAAAGACAGAAAACCGGGTTCGAGTTTAATTATTTGTGAATGTGGTCTGTAGATGGAGGCAATGTGTGTTTAACTCTAAAGAGGTAGTTAAAAAAGCAACACTTATGTGCAAAGCCACGTGACCATTTGATAACCATTTGATCAATAATTTCAGGAAGAACTAATGAGAGAGGTGTTGAAAAAGTAGAGAGGTACAAGTATTTTTCTTTAGATTTATTAAAACATAATTTTTGTATGGATAAAACATGTCTATATATAATAAAATATTTAAAATCTACAGTAGCACAAATTTATGTGTTATGAAAACGTGTTATGAACACTTGCATTAGCCATTGAAAAGTCCTTTTTGCCAATAATATTTAATAGTGTGCTCGTGGTGCACTAAAGGTAATTTCCTTTGTAGGCCTCTGTAAAATACTAAGATCATTAAGTGATCTACCAGGAACAGATTCAGCTTTGATCTATCTTAATTAGGGCAGAGTAGCCTGTTGTGTAAGAATATAGACAGTGTGTATAGGTGATCTGCACATGTGCAGAAGTATTTGGTGAGAAGATGGACCTCTTAAAAAACGTCTGTTCTGCTGGCAGCGTCATTAAAAATACGAAGTCAAAATGAACCCGGACAGTGTTTTAAGGGTTATAGTTACAAATCCAATTAGCATACTGTTTCTGCTGCACTCGTTATGTCGAGGGGGTCATAGGGCAGCCAACGTGGTCTGACACCTGTTTAAGTGTGCACAGTAATGAGCAGGAAGCGTATGCAGACAAAATAATGTTGAACGCATCTTGTAGACAGTAACATCAATACTGAAATTACAGGTCTGGCTCTGTCTCAACCAAATTGGTGACATGTCCAATCGGATTTTGAATTGTTCATAGTAAAAACAATGATATGCTATGAAACAATAGCTGTCAGGACACAACATGATTTCAACAAACATACAGAATCAGAGAGACACTGTTTCTCCTAAAACCGACACGGTAACATGAAAATATTGCGCTTTGGGTAAACGCTTACTAATGGAGCTTCAATTCTGAAGGGTCCATCAAGAGATGGAATATTCATAGTGTCCATACTACTGTTTGCTACCTTCCTAAACATCTGCTTCTTTAAATAAAAGCCACAGGCTTTACGGGTAGATCCTTCACAATCCAATCATGAGGTGAGAATCCATTCTGTTTCCAGGGGCTGGCGAGGAGAACGGCTTCATGTGCATCTCTAGAGCGCTGAGCCTCAGGAAATACAGCTTGACCAGCAGATAAAGGAATGAGAGAGACAGCGAGTGAGATGGAAGGAGGGAGAGGGAGGGAGTGAAAGCATGTGAAAGGAAAAAAAATTGATAGGGAAAAAAAGAGAGATAGACAAAACAGGAGAAAAAAAAAGATTCCAGTCAAGCTCTATTCGTAATTTCTCCTTTCACCGTTTGGTTTCCTCCTTACCGTTGTCCCCGGAGACGGCGGGTGATTGATAGCCTAATCCAATGACTGTATTACAGACGCCTCATCTCACCCTGTATTCTTATCATTAGCAGTTAGCCTATGGTTACGTTCACAGCTCTCTGGCTAGAGCCGGCCCATGAGATTTAAGGCTCTGGCCTTTGGAAAATATTTTACATGAAATTGAAATCTTGACAGCGGCTGAGAAGTCCGTCAAGCAGACACGGCCCGGCCGGCACCGCATTTTAATTAATCAGACTTACTGTACCGTGTCTGTCTGTGTTCCGTGGCTTTTTGTGTGTGTGTGTGTGTGTGTGTTTGTGTATAATGTGTGTGGGAGTGCGGTTCTGGATGTGTGTGTGTGTATGTGTGTTTGTGTGTGTGCCTGCCACAGCTACAGTGAACAGCCCACCGTGGTGCTAACCACTGATACATGCAGCACTAAATCAAACAGCCAAAAGCATGCATGCAAGACGAGGGTAAACCAGGCCCTTTCCCCTCTTTCCTTTTAACAACGGAGCCAAATGGGGGAAGGGATGGAGACTCTCCTCTCTCCTGAAGATGAATAAAAATGCTAATATAGAATCCTGTTCAGCTATATTGTGAGGCCTTCCAACAAGCACTTTACACCTTATGACCTGCAAATGGCTTCCACTGACTACAAAGGCAGGATGAGGGGAGTCTGGCATTATTGCCTGGAACACCGACATGTGCCTAGCTAAATCTACTCCTGGTTTCCATCCCATGATTCTCGTCCCATGGACATTTTTTAGGGGGCATCTCGGAACATTAGTTCATAGAGGCAGAGATAATGTGGCTTAACGGAAGGATGTGTGAATTAGGCGTTGGCTCGGGAACCAATCCCCTCAGCCAAAACCTGTTCTCCTGAATGCCTCGTTCCCCTGGCATCATTACCCAGAGATCACGTCTGCAGAGTAGCAGAGCGCTCCAGAATGACAAGCACTCCTCTTCTCCCCTCTCTCCGTTTCTCCTTCTCTCTCTCTTTTGCAACTCTATTTCTAACTCTCTTTCTCTCTCTTGCTCACAATCTTTCTTTGCAGACGTGGAGCAAAGAACCAATACTTGTTATTACCCAGTGCACACTGACACTGACAAAAAGGTGTAGCACTGTATCTAGCACTAGACTACAGACTAGAAACTGTGGCAGGGCAGAAACACAACAAGAGCAACCTCAGTATTTCTCTCACCTTCTAGTTAGTTACACCACACAGCCAAAAAAATAACGTGGAAAAAAAGGAACGGTACACTTGGTCGACCCATATCTGTGTAGCTATAGGAGGATAAAAGCAGAGCAGTAAAAATAAAGTGTCATATTCTGGCTTGCTTGGTGTCAAGTGTCATATCAAGTGGCTTGATTCATATAAATCAGAACCAAACTCTAGAAAGAATTATGCAATTCATAATCAGTTCATTTTTTCCCCGAGTTGGGCACTACATTACATTTGAAGACAAGAGATTTGAGAGAGTTGTGTGCAACAGTTCATTGTGACTTAAATGAAGGCTGAGCTTCAACATGGCCCACTTGGTAACATTAAAAAGGTGCAGTGACTGCACTCCAGACATGAGGTAGACACACCAAGCTGAAGAGTGGACACAATGTGTTACGACACAAAGACACGTTATATACATTGTAAAAGGGAATGACATCTTGTGAGTTATTGTAAATTAATTTAACAAAGAGATAACGACTTTGTTCCAGTGATGTCTCCAGGGTAACAATAACTGTCACTTCGAATGACGCCCCTTAGACTGAATTACATTTTTATTAATGATCAAATTAAAATAATTAAGAGGTAAACACACAAACAATCATTTTATTTAGACACTATACATTTTATAAACTTTATACATGCCAAAAGGCCATTCAGGGTAGACTTAAAAAAAACGGACAAGTTTTGTTTGGGAAACAATATTACCACCTGAAAGTGGTCACTATCTAAAATGTTTACTTGAAAGCCAAACCTACAGTATACTTGGATCAAAGTCCAGCTTTGTGCCTGGTAAAAACAACAACAAAAACATCTATGTGCAAAACAAAAAGTAGGTCAGAGAAATAGCCTTTTTCTAGTGAAATGCCAATCTTTACGTGGAGCTCGACTTCACACTGAGCACTTGACATTTGTGTCTGTTTGGCTTTGTGTTGGTCGTAGTAAATACAAGGTGGGGGGAGCTGTGGGGGGTATAGCAAAACGTCAGGGCAAACCTGTCAGATCTGCCTTTAAACAGCATGGAAGCTGACACAAACTGGTACAAACACACGCTCACACACAGGAATACAAACACATGCATGCTTGAGTACTCAGGCACACCTAAAGCATAACCTTTAAAGATATTGAGTATTTTACAAGACTACTGTAAAATATACCAGCCTACTGCAAGTTATGGAAGAGCGTGTTTGTCAGACATACTTTCTTCCCTGGTTGTGTAGGGCGAGGGTGGAGGTTGAGACCTGTGTTCTTACAGTGGGAGGGGGAGGTGATGGATGCGTGGCTGCATCGCCCCTGGAGCTCCGCCTCCACATCCCAAATCCTAGGGGGTTGTCACGGGAGCCGACAGCCAGGGCTTCCATGGGTAAAATGTGACATTGAGTAGTTTTGCTTACATAAAATACCGCCACAATAGTTTGGATATACATTTTTAATGTACTACATTGCCTTCCTAAGTCTCATTTGTTTTCCTCGCGTCCTTCCCCTGGCATCAACATAGTGACTAAGGCAAGGGCTCAATACAAGCTGGGTAGAAAGAGGGAGAAAAAGGGAGGGGGGTGAAGGCAATAGCAGAGAGAAAACAGACAAAAAAAAGAGGGGGGACAGGGGATGTGTGTCCAACATCAGAGATAGACGTGTTCACGGCAGTTCACACCATCCTTTCTACCGGACACAGTAGTGACCCTGGTCACGCCGAGTGTTTATGTCATGAGATAATGCTGCCGTCTCATAAATGACATTAACAATGCAGCAGCCTAGCAGGGGGTTTGTGGAGGAATGAGGTACACTGAGGCACAAAGGTAAAAAACAGTGCCTCCATGCATTATTGAGTCAGTCAGTATGCCTTGTCCACCAGCAGGTGGGATACATTCTGTCCTCTCAGACAGGATTTGTTGATGTGAGGTGATACGAAGAGTAGAGAGGGATTGTGAGCTTATATGACTAGAGTGAAAATCATTCTACAGCAAGAAAATAGGAACAAATGAATGGAAAGGAAACTTTTCCCACAACAAACAATAATGGACATATAGAAAACAATCATTCTCATATAGTGGGATTTGCCCATCATTTAGGATTAGTGTAATTATGTTATGCTATATTGGATTTAGCCTTATGCCCTTTTTAAAATTGAGTTTATCCTGATCATATTTGGTGTCAATTTAACATGAATATACTTTACAAAAAAGCAAATATGCATCAATAAACACCACTAGAAACACAAATATACGGAATATCCACAGTGAAATTTGTCTTACATCTACATATCCTGAATGGCCACTCAGTAAGGAAACGCCATATAATATCTAGACTATGGTTTCTAACTGTACATGGGGACACAGGAGGTACCTTTTGGAGAAATGTTGTGTGGTCTGATGAAACAACAATTGAACTGTTTGGCCATAATGACCATCATTAGGTTTGGAGGAAACCGGGGGGAGCTTGCAAGAAGAATTTTTACAATGAGCTAATTAGCTGGCTGGCTAGCTACTGAATGACTGTAACTAGCTAGCTAAGCACCTGACGGAAATATCAACAACTGTTTTATTTACCGTTTTGACCATGTTTTGTTTCGGGTGAGTCTTCAGAGGCAACCCGATATTTAGCGGTGCACTAAGGCCTACGCATTCCAGGCACTTAGACAGCCAAATGATTAGAGCATTGGGCCAGTAAACATAACGATCCAATCCTTGACCTAGTAAGGTCGCACTACAAGTTGTCAAATATGTCATTGTGCCACGGAACAAGCGCTGAACCCCAGCTGCTCCTCTAAGTCACTCTGGATAGGAGCATGTGTTTGATGACCAACATTTTACCTATTTTATGTAGATTAAGAAAAATAACATTATATAAAATACCTTGATAAACAAATGGTTCACTGATGGACACAGCATGGACTATAAACTGTAGCTTACTGCTATCAGACGATCTGCAGAATAATATAGTCATGTGCAGTATAACACCTAGAAATGAATGACAAAATGCATAGGGGAAATAGAACATGCTATTTAAATAGAATGACAGTGACAAGTGAGCATGAATCCACACTGTAACATAAGACTTAAGAGCAATATGGCTAATCTCTTGAGTGTCACTTTCTCTTGAGGATCTGATTCTTGATATCATCGTCTCCCAAAGCATAACCATTTGAATCTTGTCTGTGAAAAAGGGAAAGGGTTCTTATTTTCAAAGCGTTTTGGGAAACATGCTTGTTTTCAGTATTGTCAAGTGATGTGACAGTACTGCTCTGGGACTTGAAACAACAGGCTTAGTGGTTGCTATGGGATATTGACATTTTATTGATATTCTCTGTGAAATGGGAGTCTATGTTATGAATATGTTGTAAGGGGATAGAGATCTTCAAATGAGGAAACACTACCCCCCCACCCCCCCTTGTCTACTTAGATGAAATAAATTGGATGTATTGCAGATGAACTTAACATGATGCGTTTGGCTTCTGATGTGCTAGCGGGACTCAAGTCTGGAGGTGTTTTGTGTGTAAACATGGCAGTATTTATGTCAAAATATTATGTAGGATATGCTTTGCAGAAAGGGTATATGATTCAGCATGGTTGGTCTTGACTTTTTTATCGTTTCGGTAAAATGTTAAGGCGGTTTTAGAATGCAGCTGTTTCAGCCTTGCTCCACCTATTTTGCTCTGAGGGAAAGCTGTTTGCACCTAATTGGCTCAGATGGACATCACTCAATACAGTGATAAAAACTTGTGGCAGATGCATATGCAAGACGGATCACGGTAAAACTACAAAAAATCAAAGGTATTCTTTGGTGTACCTCAAGTTTCTGTTTTGGGACCGCTATTGTTCTCACCATATATGTTGTCTCTTGGTGATACCATCTGGAATCACAATGTCAACTTTCATTGCTATGCTGATGACACACAGCCCCAAAATTGCATACCCTGGAAGCCTGTGTTTTAGAAATAAAGAATTGGACGACAGTAGAAAATTACCTACCTAGACAAGACCCTAAAAAACGTCAGTTAGTGCTTAACACAGCCACCAGAATTCTGACTAGAATAGCAACATTTTTACATATTACATCAATTCTAGTCTCTCTATACTGGCTGCCCATAGAGACTAGGACTGATTTCAAAGTTGTACTGTTAACCTACAAAGCACTACATGGACTTTTTCCTACTTATGTCTGATTTGGTGCTGCCATATGTACCTACACATACATTCAATTCACAAGATGCTTGCCTTCTTACCATTCCTAAAAGATGTAAACAAACAGCTGGAGGAAGGGCATTCTCTGCAAACCTTTGTCTCAACATTTAAGTCCATGCTGAAGACTCATCTCTTCAGTAAGTTCTATGATATAGTTCAGTCTAGCCCAGGGGGCTTAAAGAGTATGGCAGCACTGTTTGATGAACTACCCATGCTGGCTGTTGTGCTAGTGCCCAAGACACTGCTGTTGGTGATCACGTTTCCACCTGGTGACTCCAGCTGTACATCTCCAGAGCTCATCCCGTTGTCCCTGCCTAAGTCTACATAATTGTGTTGATTCTACACAAAGACTGTGGTCTCAGCCCACCCATTCTCAATTTATGGATACTAATTGAACACTGTCACCTTAATACAATGGGCTGTGTAACTTCAGATTCCCCACCCGATACAGATAGAAGAAGACTGGCCAACCCCTTGATTCCAGCCCCTCTCTAGGTTTCTTCCTAGGTTCCACCTACTAGGGAGTATTTCCTAGCCACTGTGCATCACTTGTTGTTGGTTTCCCTTGGGGGTTTAGGCCGGGTATCTGTCAAGGCACTTCGTGACAACTGCTGTTGTAAAAATGGCTTTATGAAATTAGGTTTTTTTATTGATTGATTACACCGCGTTACAAATTCTTATGCAAAATTGAATTAAGTGTCATAAACATAAAAAATTTGATTTTTCAATCAAACTCATGGATGGTATGGTGTCTCCGGGCTCCTTGGATCACTGAAATCAATCTCAGGCACCTGTGATAATTAGTTTGCCAGGTGAGCCCAATTAAAGGAAAACTACTTAAGAAGGATGTTGCACATTATTAAGCAGGCCACAGGTTTCAAGCATTACGAGAAAGAGAAACAATCTCTCTGCTGTGTAAAACGGTCCAATAGTGCAATGCCTTGGACAAGGTATGAAAACATAAGATATTTCACAAAAACTTAAGCGCGATCATCGTACTGTGAAGAGATTTGTGGCTGATTCAGAGCACAGACAGGTTTGTGGACATAAAGGCATAATGAGGAAGGTTACTGCCAGACAAATTCATTGCATTACGAGAGCAGCTGCTAAAAGGCCATTACAAAGCAGCAAACAGGTATTTGAAGCTGCTGGTGCCTCCGGAGTCTCGCAAACATCAAGGTGTAGAATACTCCAGAGGTTTGTAGTTTTGCATAAACCTACAAGCAGAAACAGTTGCAGTGGACCCAGAAATACATGAAGACTAATTTTCAAACAGTCTTGTTTACTGATGAGTGCCACCCTGGATGGTCCAGATGGATGGAGTAGTGGATGGTTGGTGGATGGCCACCATGTCCAAATATGGCTGCAACGTCAGCAAGGAGGTAGTGGAATAGTAGTTTTGGGCCGAAATCATGGAGAGAGAGCTGGTAGGCCCCTTTGGGTGTGAAAATGACCTCGGCAAAGTATATAGAGTATCTGACTTACCACTTTCATCCATGGTACATAAAGAAAAACTGTGCCTTCCATAGCAATATCATTTTCATGCATGACAATGCACCATCTCATGCTGCAAGGAATACCTCTGTGTCATTGGCTGCTATGGGCATAAAAGGAGAGAAACACATGGTGTGGCCCCCATCCTCCTCTGACCTCAACCCTATTAACAACCTTAGGAGCATCCTCAAGCATAAGATCTATGAGGGTTGGAGACAGTTTGCATCAAAAAAGCAGCTCTGGGAGGCTATTCTGACATCCTTCAAAGAAATTACAGCAAAAACACTTCATAAACAAACTCCCAAGTTTGGATGCAAGAATGGTGAAGGTGATATCAAAGAAGGGGTCCTATGTTAACATGTAACTTGCCTTGTTAAGATGCGTTTGATTGAAATAGCTTTTGATTTCAGTAAATATGACCTCCTAATGCTGCAAATTCAACAAATGACAATTTTCAGTTCTTTACAACCTATAAAATGTTTTGAAACTCTGTTGTGGATAATAATTTGGAAGAGCATTTGGAGGTTTTTTTATACTGTTTTCATTGGGTGGTTTGTTCAATGAAATTCAACTCATGCCCTAAAGGTTGGTGACTTGAAAATCATACTGACTGTCATTTGCATCGACTATTTAGGAAAATCATTGTAAAATATAATTTGCATAATAATTTGGAACACTGTGTAATTAGCCAAAGATTAATGGAGTAGATTTTTTTTTCTCTCTTTTTTGGATAGAAATTTTGGCTCACTAATCATTTAAACTTATTATTATAAAGCAATTGTCAAAATAAAGATATTGATGTTCATCATCCAAACATATTGAAGATAGAAACGTTCCATATGTTGTAATAAAGCAAGCTGGAAGAGGAATCAAGTGTGGTTGGGGCTGTTGGAACTGTTTCATGCAATTGTTTCATGTCATACTGTGCCTATGGAACTGAAAGCACAGTAGCTGAAGTGAGGATGAAACTATAACTTTTCTTGCTATATTCTTAACCAGAGCATCTTGATAACAGGTACTGTATATATCCTACTATATAGAATTTGCTAAACCAACAATCAAATAATTTGGCAATACTCTACAATAGGGATGGACCGATACCAGTATCGATACTTGGTATCGGGCCTGATACGGATCTTAAGTACTCATACTTGTACTTGGGAAAAAGGTCAGATGCTCCAAGAGGATACTACCTACACTGTATAGATTAGCCTAGGATGGCCATAGTTGTTTTCTTAAAGTAACAGAAAGGGAATTGTAGCCTGTACTGTACAACTATACAGTACAGTGGAAACAGTAGTTTGGCTAAACCATTTAACGATTGGTAAAACAAAAATACCAAAGAACTGGTAAGTCTGATTCATGTATGTTTCAATGGAGATGTAGATGAATTCCAGCATTATGTAGACTTTCACATTAGTAGGCTTCTCTTTCAGACACCAGGTATTTTTAAATATAACGTTAATAATCAATGTATATAATCAATCCCTTCATTATATGGTGTTTTGTTGCACATAAAATAACCTCCAAAAATTCACAATAATAACCAAAGACAGCGCAGTGCGTACGAATTGAAAAACACTGTACAAGCACAACTCTACTTTCCTCAAAGATATTCTGTTCAAATGGCAAAATATGAAACAGCAATTAAAATCGCTTTACTCAATGCTATTTCCATGTAGCCTTATATTTGTAAAATTATAGGTGAATATATTGGAATCCTCAAGGAAACACACAAATTTAAGTCCAGAACCGAACAAATTTGGCCACTGAATTTCACATTAATTAATAAACCTTTGGGAAGGAAAGACAATGTTGGCAGTTTGTAACACTTCTGGGTGAATATAATAGAGCAAGTTAATTCTGACATGTTAGGAAATATACCATAAATGAAAACAACACGTAGCCTATTCATATTTTGTTCAATAAATTACAGTGATACTACAACTGTTGTGTACCGATTATAATAAAAAATAAAATACCTAAAAGGTATATTATAGGAGTATAGGTCACTATCCCTGTTTGGAGAAAATCACATAAAAACAGATAGTCTCACACAAAATGGCTGCAATGCTTATAGTGCAAATGTGAATACAAATGTATGTGGCTCTTGCGTTTGCTTTCACAAACTTGTTTCTCTTACTATAGCTAATTAGGGAGACATAATATAAAGTATGTTCTTTTGAATATGTAGAAGCATTTACTTTTCTATATTTGATTTGGGTGAAATTGGCTGATGAACACCTAAGGGCATAGTAGATTTTAGCTTGATGAGTGACATTTGACATAGCTATTAAAAGTACTTGTATCAGTTCTCGTATTGGCACTCGTATCGGTAAGTACCCAAAATGAAATAGCATTGTTTCATGAAAAAATTGTATCAGCACATCCCTACTCTACAACCATGCTGAATTTGAATATGGGAAGTAACTTTAAACTAACCAAAGGATAGCTACTGAAGATTATCATTACTAAGATTGTACGTAGATACTGTAGTACCTGTTTCCTCCAGCATTTTCACAAGGTAATTTGACGTAGTTCTGAGATTGATTGGCATGTTTCACACCAAAGTACGTTCATCTCTAGAAGACAGAACTCGTCTCCTTCCTGAGCAGTATGATGATTGTTCATACAAATGAATGTGGTACCTTCAGGCGTTGGGAAATTGCTCCCAAGAATGAACCAGTATTGTGAAGGTCTATAGTTGTTTTTCTGAGGTCTAGCCGGATATCCTTAGATTTCCCCATGATGTCAAGCAAAGAGGCACTGAGTTTGAAGGTAGGCCTTGAAATAACAACCATAACAGCGTTGAATCTATGCCACAAATAATTAAGGCAGTTCTAAATGAAAAATTACCTAATGAAGTGGCTGGTGAGGTTATAATAGGGTGACCATACAACGTCCTCTTTTCCAATGCATGAAATAATCGTTGTAAATTCATTTTAAAGACAGTGAATTATAATCAAATCAAATTTTGCTGGCTATACTGCCTCAAGTACCCGAGGGTTTGACACTATATTTGGATTAAACACATCTGATTGAACATTTATCCATAGCACATGTTTCAGCACAAGGAATAGTTTAGTTTATATGAGACAACATATTCATAACATGTAGTGTACTGCATATCTTTTACAATTGTTATTTAAACATATTCATTTTTTTCCTATCAAACTATTTTAATAGTTTCCTAAAAACACAATACAATTTGATTTGATTATGGTTCACTAGCATTAAAATTAATTTACAACAATTATTTCATACATTGGAATGAGCGCTATTATTTTGAAAGAAATTTGCAATCGTGTTGCTAGCATAATTTGGGGCCCTATTTTAACGATCTGAAACGCAAGTATCAAATGCGAAACACAAGTGACATTGTGGGAGGGTGCCGGGCGCTGTTGCTATTTTACCGGCGGGATAAATGACTCTTGCGCCCGACGCAAATCTAAAATGGGTAGGTCTGAAGTAGCTTCATTAGTCATAGGTGTGGTTTGGGTGTAACGTGCAATAAACCAATCAGAGCATCATTTCACATTCCCTTTAAGAGTAGGAGCGCTTGTTCCATGGCGGATTGCTATAATAACGGCGGATTGCTATTGATTTGTCTTTTCACAAAATGTAAATAAAGAAATGTCACAGGACATACATTCCGATGTTTTGGGCTCGCTCTCACTGAATCACGAGGTTATGAATGCATGGTAATACTCTTGCAATGTAATCCAACATTAGAGCGAGATTACTTTGCTTGCCTAAATTCTCTGTCAAATAAGCTATAAGGCATTTGGGTTAAGTGACAAGCAACGGCACATGCATGTCAACATCACGTGTCCTTAAGTCCTCTAATAGCCTATTTCCTAATTTATGTCATCAACACATCCGATTCATGGACATGTTGTGTAAAACGCAACAAGCCACAAAGAATGCTGCGAGTAGTGTAAAGTGCCTCCTGTCCTATCCATACTCCTGACGCCCATTTTCAGTGTGCCTAATGTTCGTTCAATTAGGCTACACTGCGTGTTTGTGTATGTTTTCGACTAAACAGCATTTCACACACTGTTGCCGGCATCAAATGGTGTCATCCTCAGCCATGTCTTTAACAGATAGTGTGTTGTCCCCTTCACAGCCACCCATCCAAAGTGGGTATTCCCATCAAACAAGGCAGAGTTTGCCATAAATGAGTTGTGGCTTGAGCCAGGGTAATTCGCGAAGACATTTGTGATTTTACTTTTAGCATCGCAAATGACTTGTATGTTGATTGAATGAGTTCCCTTGCGGTTGATGTATATCAGTGCCAATAATTTATTCTGAATAATTTGGGCAAATGTGTACAGTAGATGTATGCCTATTTTCTCACCTCTTCGGACACCACAATGACTTACCTCGTGTGGTAATATTTTCCTTCTACCGTATATACCCGAATATAAGACGACCCTGAATATAAGACGACCCCCCCCCCATTTTCCAGATTTATTTTTGGGGACAAAAACGATTTTTGGGGAAAAAATCTGGTTTTCAACAGAAAATAATTTTATTAGAAAATTCTAGTGATAATTAATTTAAAAAAACAACAACATTTTAACACTGTTCATTAAATGTGCTATAATGTAATACATGTACTGTAATAAATCCAAAAATGACGCCAATGCCTCATCAGATATTAAGGAAACATGTTAAGCTGAAATACTATATTTTCTGAAAACAATGCTAATGTCAGTATTTTTTCTTTTGGAAAAGTACGTTTCGACACGGAATTTGTTTATGTTTTGGCCTGTGTGTTGTTATCAACTGCCCATTTTGACAGCACGAACGGATTGCCAGGCATACCTGTAAAAACGCAAACCCAGCGCGCTACAGCCATGGAAGCAGCAAACGAACGAGATCATAGAGATTCTAGACAACCTAAAAAAACTATGCATGTTTCTAAACGGTTCCATGACCATAGACGTAGTAAAACACTGATCGCTTGTCATGATTGCGCTGATCTTGTTTGTCACATTAGTTTCGATTCTGGGAGTACCCATTTTTAACGCTGGCTGTCCGTTTTACATATAGCACATTTAAATATTTGGATTAATGTCACAATTAAAGTGCACTCTGTCAATGAGTTCAGAAATGAATGATATAACTGTTTCGAACGTTTTGGTTTTATTTGACCAACTTTTGAAGCGCTTTCTCAAGATGATCTCTTGATCTCTCCATGGCGGCAATTTATTGTTTATTTAATTTATAACACTGTCATTAATTAGCCTATTGTGTTGGCACCCTCTGCTGTTTCCCCCTGCTTTCTCCTTTTCCCCCGTGATTTTGTCTATATCGCGAATATAAGACGACCCCCAATTTTTCAGCCTATTTTTAGGACAAAAACCTCGTATTATATTCGGGTATATACGGTAATTATGTATTGCAATAATGGGAACTGCTGCATTTGTGTAGATGAGAGAAGAAATTAAGTGTATATGCGTGTTGTGCACACTCTACTATGGCCAAGCATGCGCCCTTAAAATAGCATCTGAAAAACACGCCACTGACTTTTAACCAGGTTTTTCCTGGTCAGTAGCGGGATTGTTTTCGGGAATTGCAAGATAGCACCAGGGAACGTTTGCGCGGGAACACGCCTCTTCTTTTCGCTGAACCGCCCAACGAACGCAAGTTCATTCACTAATTTACCGATGCGCGTCTGTAGAGGGAAAGGTCCCATATGCGTCGGGTGCAAGATAGGAATGATACATGGGTTGGTGTAAAAAGTAAATTGCGCTGGGTGTAAGATAGGGCTCATTGTGTTGCTGAAACAAGGGTAATCAAAGAGGACATGGCCGGGGAAAAGAGGATGTATGGTCACCCTAGGTTATAACTGATATCTAAAATGTATTTACTTATTAAGTGAATGAAAGAAGTGTACTGGAAAACAAAAAAAACACTATGCCCTCCCTCGTATTATAAATAAAAACATTGCTTTACAAAGAATAATATCAGAATCAGGGATATGAAAATATATAAAAAACTAGTCGAATACTTACTTTCAAACCTTGACAAACAGACAGTAGGGATATTGTTGATTCAATACTGGTTGTTTGTGATTCATTACGGAATGTTTTCATGAACATGTTTATTATCATATATCTTACTCTATATCCTAACTGGTACACTATAGCATCAGCTGATAAGAGTTAAAAAAATGTAATATGTTGTAGTTTATATCGACAATTGTTTGCCTTAATATCGCCCAGAGGAGTTGATAGTTTACCCACCTATTTTTTTATCACTACACCACTGTGTTTAACTCTTTGTCTAGTAAACATTTGTTCCATTTATCAACACTGTGAATAAATATCAACATGTCTACACCTGACCCCCTGCCTCCTGAAAATCTGCCCTTAACACTCAGTCCCTACGTTACCTACTATATTTGGTGGTATTACTACTGCTATTATCTCCAGAGAATTAGTGTAATTACCACAGACGGAGAATGAAATCTGAAAGTGCATGCGTGGCATACAGCACAATGAGCAAAGAACGATTATGAGCCAGGCTGCTAGTGCTTTTGCTGTAATTACAATGTTTCTTTATGATAACAGGGACCTGATAGATGGTCAAGTACTATTGCAAGAACAAGTGAATCTGTGAAAATATATTTAAACATGAGATCCAAATTAAAATATCCAGTTTACTGCCTCCCAGGAGGCACAGTGTTCAAAGAAAGTTCTCTATCAGCTATCTGTTGGAGTTGAGGGCACCGGCCCATTAGCTAGTCATACCCTAAAAACTATTCGCAGCATCTTGCAAAAAAGGCATGGAAGTAAAAATCACTTAAATCAGTATTAATAAGTAATTCACAATGCTAGATTTAATAAGATGTTTGGTAATGTTTTGCGTGCATGAAATTAAAGCCAGGTACAAGACCAGAGTAATGAGAGCATAGAAACCAAAGTCTTGGACAGATGTTAAATTTAGACAAATATTTTAAAATGTGCTCTAATATTTGCTTTAGTGAACTGCATTAGGTATGCTAAATGGCACTTAAAGTTAGCAAACTAGCTGCCACATTACATTGACTTTTGAGATCAAAGAGAAAATCACAAGGATCAGACACTTTACTGTTTGATTTAGATGACCACTGGCCAGGTGGAATGTGCTGATTACACCAGTGCAACCACTTCATTACTTTCAGGGCTCTACACTAACCTTTTCCACTGGTGGCACTTCATTACTTTCAGGGCTCTACACTAACCTTTTCCACCGGTGGCACTTGATTACTTTCAGGGCTCTACACTAACCTTTTCCACCGGTGGCACTTGATTACTTTCAGGGCTCTACACTAACCTTTTCCACCGGTGGCACTTGATTACTTTCAGGGCTCTACACTAACCTTTTCCACCGGTGGCACTTGCGCTACTAACTTTTTCAGTTACTGGCGCAAAACTTGATTTGATCGCAGTAATTATGTATAGTATGCTGCTCTGGATAATACTGTACAATAATGAACCTGTATTGCATACAGATGTGCACGTTAATTACTTGTCATCTTTTAAACCACATGCCTTCTTGTTTTCTTTAACTTTGATTGGGATAGATTTACTGCAAAAGAAAATACAGTACATTATGAAGTGCCAAATGAATATATTTTAGTTTTCAACATGCTATGGTTGCCACAGATGGGCAGACTTCTGAACTGGGCAGACTCCGGAAAAATAAAATAAATGTAATCCATGAATAATATAATAATAGATTTTCAGCAGCAATTGGTTTTTCGGTATTAAAGATAAAAACAATAGTACAGTATGCTTACATAAATCATTCCAGCCTTTATAATTAAATGTATATAAGTAATGAAAATTCTTTTTGCATGGGCATGTTGAACCTCAATATGACCAATGAGGCTGTTGGAAGGTCTTCCCTTCTCAATGACGCGACAAGAAATTATTTCACACTCTTTCGTGGAGATGTCGGTATCGCTGTTATGAATGACAAGTAGGCTACTGGGTCGAAGAAAGTTTGGCACAGGTCTTTTGCTCTAGTGTCTGAGATTACTCCAATAAATTCAGCACATGATCTGTGGTTAGCCACCCCGTTCTTCTTCAAAAGAATAATTTGCGAATTATATTTGGTGAATGGGATTTCCTCTTTGGCTATAATTTACGCTACATTGAACATTATCATTTCATTTTCCTCACTTGCGCGGTTTGCTGAAACTTGACGCCGAAATGCAGTCGGGAGTGATGCTGCATTACGGGATATGTACAGTACCTGTCTCTACACTTCTCGTGCTTCATGCTATCATTTTGAAGTTTCAATATTTTATGTTTGAATTGTTTTGATGCAGTTACAAATTTGGACAAAACTACAATTGAAGGCCCACATAATTTGCAGTACACACAGTGAATTGTTCCGTCTTGGTACCTTAACCACTGGTTTTCTTCGAGCACGGGTGTCAATTCATATATCCGTATCGTGTGTTTTCTTTGATGAATCCTTCTCAGCCTCATCATTCTCACTCACATGCTCCGTTTGTCCTGGCGAAGCGACATCAAGTGACGGTTTGTTACACTTGAAAGTTCCTTCTTAAAAAATGAGTAAATTTTCCGCTTCATTTCAACACTTCAGATTTAAGTATGTTGAGATATATATGTGATTGCTGTGTGCGTCTTCATGAGAGGTTGATTTTTTTTAAATCAACGTTAGGCTACATCATTCCGGGAGGGGGGCAAAGGGGTCACGGGGCTGAAGCCAACTTGATGTGTTGAATGCTCAGAGCACGTTATAAAACGTATTCTTAAAATACACATTACTGTTTTAATAAATGCTCATAATAAATCATAGCATATTGCCTAAAACCTGAGCAAAAAATCTGTGGTAAATTTGCGACCCATTAACATTTAGGGTCGCAATGTAATTTCAAAAGTTCGCAAATGCCACAATTTCGGTCACAGTGTACAGCCCTGTCTTTACTTTTGCAGCCAGCCATGTCAAAATGTTGTACAATGTGACCAAATGGTTGCAGTTGTTACGGCAAAGATCTCAGGCATAATGTTCTAGTAATTCCAGTGTTTACACATTAAAGAAACAACATGCCATCTACACACCATATCCTAATATTGCAGTCTAAAATATATACTTTAGACTATATAAGGAAAAGTTGGCCCTTTCAGTCCTTCTCACTCTAGAATGGAGGCCTGTATTTCCTCCCAGTAGCCAACAGAGCAGAGGCAGCGAAACTTTCAGGCTCAATCTGGTCCATCTGTCAGGGCTATTAGAAACAGTGTCCAGCCTCCGAGCTCCAGTGTCTTGCAGCGCAGCCGCGTGAACACAAGACAGGGGAGTAGCAGGAGCTCAGCATTTAGACGACCCTTTAAACACGTACTCAAACCAGCACACATATGCACACGCTTACTGGACACACAAATGCATTCAGTAATGCACACCCCAATGCCCACATGTAAAGTCCTGCACACACGCACGCACGCACACACGCGCGCACACACACAGACACAGACACAGACACAGACACAGACACAGA